>QVOB01023067.1:0-20834 GCA_014839585.1 Pseudomyrmex concolor
GTAAATTTACCCTCATATTTACCCTCACTACCTGCTATTCACCAATCACGCTCGGTGTCAAAGCGCCGGTGTCTGCATGAGGATCCAGCCTTAGTACAGGCTACCAAATTCGCTGATAGTTGCATATGCATAGCATAAAACTATATGAGCCAATGAGCGTTTAGCATAAAGTCGCCATATTGATTAGGATTTTGGAACGTACCTCTGTATGGCGTTGAAATCAACAAGAGCGTCGTACGTACTACAGATTGCCGCTCTTCAGGTTTTTCTCTGATGTGACTTATGCTTGTTTGCTGGTTTTGTAATTCGCACAAACATTCGCAAAAATAACAAAGTGGTTCAGACCAAAGTGGACGTATTGCTTGGAACGCGATTGACATTGATTTTGTATTCCAATTTTTGTGAGATGTTGACAGTAGAAAATACGAAATTCAAATGATAAAGCTTGAAAATGACTATATTACTGTCAAACTTGGCATTATTGTTGACACATGCGATTTGATGTACAGTGTACTAAAGTCTTCCGAGAGCATCATTGTCATAAAGTAACTTTTAATTTCTTTCAATTGTATTTACGCGATTTTCAATCGCTTCGAGTGCGAAATTGTCAAAGGTAAAGAAAAAATTTTAATTATATTAGCATCATTAATATTTTCTATTAGGCCATTAATAATCGCAAAACTAATGTGTTAATATTTTTTAACAATGTAGAACGTGTGTGTTTTGTTTGCAGTTACATATAAAATAGCCACAATATTATGAACTATACTGTACTGCCTGTAAACATTGATATTTTTTATTGTTCTGTCAAATATGTATATGTATATAAGATATCTTTTTTTTTTTTTTTTAACATAGAACAATGTCTGAAGAACAATTCTCCCTAGTATGGAACAGTTTCCCAAGAAACTTGTCTTCGGGATTGTATACACTTCTGGCAGATGAACAGCTTGTAGATGTTACTCTGGCTGCTGAAGGTCAAATTTTACGAGCTCACAAATTGATATTGTCAGTTTGCAGCACATATTTTCGAGATCTTTTTAAGGTGTTATTTTAATATAATTTTGTGTGTGTGTGTGTGTGTGTGTGTGTGTGTGTGTGTGTAAAATATTACTAACTATATTTTAAGTTTTGTTGCTGTAATATAATTTTAATTTTTCCATTTTTGTATGCAGGGAAATTCATGCAAACATCCAATTGTCATATTAAAGGATGTTAATTATCGAGATTTATCAGCTATGCTACATTTTATGTATCAAGGAGAAGTAAATATAAAGCAAGAGGATATTGCTAGTTTTCTAAAAGTTGCAGAGACTCTTCAGATAAAAGGACTAACTGCAGAAACGGATGAAGTATGTGTTATGATGGCATTACAGTCAACTTTATGAACAGAAACACTCTCATGAAGTTGATTTCTGTATTATAGAAATTGGAAGAGGGTCTTAGAAAAAATGTTGAAGACTTTGAGGAACAGCTATTTGAAGAAAAGGACAAAAGCACTCCCTGCAACATAGATGAAAATAACTCTACTTTCGACAGGCTGTCGCATACAATGGAAAAGAGACAATCAACAAAGAGACCTAAAAATACCTTACAAATTTCAACAGATAGAAAAGTATTTGTATCTTCAAACATACACGACACTAACAATCGAGAAGGCTGTATAGAAGGCAACTACAATTTTCCTGACACACCATCAAAGTTCAGTGAAAGGCGCGGAAGTGTGGATAAATCACCAAGGAATACAGAAGAGCAACCATTAGATTGTACATCAGATTTGAATCAGCTGCAAGAAACTAAGCAAGAGCCACTGGATTACACTCTCGATATGGACACAGATCAATCAAGATACAAATCTTACACAGCAGAGAGAATATTCTTTGACCCTAAGGAAAACATGCAAAGACAAGGTAGTGATCCTCCTTCGTTCTGTCGGCATCTCATTCTTTAGACGACGACGCTATCGATAGATCGAATGACGTCGTCGAAAGTGACGTCGTCGAAAGCGGAGGTGAAACGCCCTTTGACAAAGAACAAAGCGCCAGCGGTATTTCCAAAGGTTTGACACATTCAAATGTTGTCACAATATAGATGTGTACTTTGTTATTAAGATTCATTATCACATGTTTGATTGCGACGCAAGCCCTTCTACGCACTATTTGTGTACTTTTTAATTAACCCCCGGTATTTATATGAACAATTTTGAGACCTTTTAGTAAGCGATAATATTTTCCTTCCGATTGTTAAGACGTTACGATTTTTAGTATAAAATATCGGTTAATGTGCCAGTTTTGCATCGCATTGAAATATAAAACAATTATGTCTGTTAGATCGCAACACCGGGGGTTAAAATCAGTTTAATCTCTCTGATCAAAGCGCAATACCACGTTTGCATGTTTTCACGAGAATGGGTGTTTCAAATCCGAGCAAGCAATGTACATCAACAAGTTTATATCTTGCATTTTACATACATTCATTAGGCACTTTGTTTCATCGGCTATGAATGTTTAGAGAAAGCGATATTATCTTACAGATTTCACGCCAGATATGCAGTTAGTTTCCTACAATCAGAATTCACAAATTCAACCATTTGGTACGTTTTACACTTTTGCCGCATTACGCTTATCGTGGTTTTAAATTGTTGTCTGTTTAAAAA
This sequence comes from Pseudomyrmex concolor, assembly GCA_014839585.1. Lineage (NCBI taxonomy): Eukaryota > Metazoa > Arthropoda > Insecta > Hymenoptera > Formicidae > Pseudomyrmex > Pseudomyrmex concolor. Next base: position 2,657 of record QVOB01023067.1, read on the forward strand.
GGAAACCAATTCATAAAGTGTTGGCATTTAGAAATAGAAAAGAACAGCATGTGTATTTGGGTTTTTATATACGAATGTTTGTGAATTGGTTTCTTGTTAAAGATGTTTCTATTTTGCTCTCTTCTTCAAGATGTTCTCTATGCTAGTTTTCCAAATACAATCTTTCAAAAACACGCACAAATGCAATATGTATTACACTCATCTTGTTACATTGATGTTTTATTGATGTAATGAATCTATTTTGTAAGAAAAAACTATAAGTTGTTGATTCTTCTCTTCTGTCATCAGTCAAAATGTTTTACTTTTTTTTATTTTATCTTTTTATTACATTTATCTTCCGGTAAATAAATTTCATGAATCATATCTTTTATTGTGCACATTGGCTTGTATACATATATATGTGAAATTTTCTTTGCTGGTTTTTTCTTTCTTTATATATTTGCATACACATATCTGTTGTTTAACATGTTTCTTTGCTTCACACATTCGATATAATCTCTCGATAATTTTTTAAAACTACTTTGCATGTTAACATTGTCTTCAAATTTTCTCTTATCAGGTTTGAGTAACGCGACGACGTTCCAAAGTGATCTCACATACGACACAACAAATCCTAGCAACAAAATCCAGAGTGCTGCAAAAGACACTCCCAGCAGCAGTCTGCCGCTGGAAACAACGCTACGAGTCATCTCGGAATTGGGCCCTACGCTGCGAATGGAACGGGGCAAGGTGGTACGCATGTATGCGTGTCCGTGGTGCCTTCGTCATTTCACGCGCAAAGAGAATCTCAAGCTTCATGTTCGTTATATTCATGGTCCGCTTGAAACTCTCACGTGTACGCTTTGTGGCAATAAATATAAGAACAGTAACAGTCTGCGTGTACACTCCTACCTCTATCACAACGCTAAACGGGATAAACATGGAAAGCCGCTGACGGTAGGTAGCAGCGGTAGTGGCGACGGCAGCGGCAACAGTAGTGTATAAAAAGAGATCGAAATTCTTTTTTTTTTTTTTTTTTTTTTTTTTTTAACAAGCCTTGAAAAAATGGACATTCGTATTTTATATGAGACCGAAGTATTGAATTGCAAGCGGAATTGTATTTATATGCGTATATATTAAGATGCATTAATAGTTTCTAGCGCGCTTGCGTTCACCGATCAAATTTTTTAAATTATATTTAAAAAGAATAGGTTTTATAAATAAGTTATAATAGTTTATATAAGTTTATGTTTTAGTCTACTGACGTAATTGTTTCACGTAGGTGAAGACTGAAAATAATCGATATTTATTTTGTGTTATAAAATATACAAAAATGCAAACACGGAAAATCCATTAATGCAGTCTGATGTACAATTGACATAACGTATCTAAACACTAATAAGTACCAAATATTTCTATACAATAATAAATTAAGCCGAAGGTTTATAGAAATAAAGCGCCTTATTATATACACGCTATTATGCAGAACCTATTTCCACACATCCTTTCCACTTATAAAATTTTGCAATAATAAAAAGAAATTTGAGAAATAATTTCCTACAGGATTGTATTGTAACATCATACATTCTCATCAGCTACGTTATAATATTTACAAACTATTACAGATCATTGTTGAAACACGCAAAGATGAATCATCAGGATCAAACTAGATGTATATAATACATCTATACGATAAAATAAATTAGAAAGCAATCAAACATTTATCTCGCATAAATCAAATTATGTAGTATAAAATCTTGTGTATTAGCAGCAACGTTTTTTGCTGTTGGCGACAAAATTCCAATGAAAGAAAAACAAAACTACTGGTCTATATAAAATATCTTCCTTTTTTAAAAATACTAAAATTAGCGTTGATTTTATTATCATTGTAGAGATATCATTCATTGTTATTTTCTTGTTTTCTGTTTTTATTCAGAAAAAAAGAGCAAAGTGCACCAAAATCAAATCCACAAGCAAAACGTGAGAAAAGAATTTTCTTTTTCTCTCTGCATTTCGATTGTCTGAAGGTTCTAAAAGAAATTCTGCAGGCAGCAAAAGCAATTACACATTTCATTTTTACAAAACGGTTGTTTTATTTATTATATATATAAGATTCATTATGATAAAAAAGAATTGCTAAAATAAGCATGTTATGTTATTAACTTTTACTGATTGGAACAATGGCGATCGTGTGAACTTTGGTATTAATTCACAGATTAATAAAGTATCTTTTTTTAAAAAAAAAACTGTTTAGACTGTTTGCTAACACTGTTTATAAAACTAATGTAAATCAAGATTTTTATTTATTTCTTTATATTTTGTTAAAACTACCGATCGAGAGCTTATTAAAATTTACAGTAGCGTTGACTATGCACGGTGGCGTGAAACGCACGTAACGTATGGTGTTCCAGATGTTGACGTATGTCGAAGACAACGTGATCACTATACCAAACATCATTATGACATAACCGAAGTAATTAATCGCTCTTTTAACATTCCATAATCTTTTCTTTCTCACTACCTTCATCTGTGCAACTTCTTCTTGCAAACTATCTGTTGATTGTTCGATATCAATTGTACTTAGCTCAGTAGCGTCTGTGAGAAGCGATTGATTTTCTCGATGAGTAGTAGTCATCGGGATTTGAACGACATTTCCCTTGTCTTTGCCGTCATAACAGTCAGTAAATTCGCCTGATCGTGAATTCATCCGATTATCCAAGTCATCGAAGTAGAGATACGTATAGCTGTTTGAAGTTTAATATTCAAATATTTAAGAAATGAATATATATATTCACAGACATAACGTCTATATTGTGTGTATATAGGGAATGTAAAATATATAACTTTTGCTACTGCGGAATTAGCCGCTCTTGCCAAACCGACCGCCATGCCACAAGTGTACATTTCACGCGCAAGCAGTCTGCGGCATTTCGGGTTTGTTTTTTTTATCTCGGAGATTTGCTTTCATAATCTTTTAGTAGAAAGTGTTTGTCTACTTAAACAAGACATTATTACTTTGTTAATATTAACTTCATATTTAATCAAACAGAGAAATAAACGTGAAAATATAATATTTAACAATAATTATAATATCAACATAACTTTTACAACAAATTTTTAATAGTATTTTTAATATTCTCTGTGATATGTTTCAAAAACAAGGACTTGCACATATGTCCTGGTCTTTTTTTTTACTGCTTTTCGACGACAACAACTTTTAGTCTTAGTTGCCCGTAGTATGTGAAGAGCGTTTTCTGGCTAGCAACTCTTTGCAGTGGTAGCAAAAGGGTTAAATTTACAACAACAAAAAATATCAATTTACATATAGATAATAAAAAATATGTGGACAAACAACAATGAATATTAATTAATTGAATACATTAATGTGTGTGTATACATATATTTATGAGCAAATCTCGACAAGAAATTTAATACCTGCGAGGATTGTTTGTGGAACTTAAAAAACCGTAGTAAATTGAACGTGAATGAGCTGAACAGTGTTGTTCTTCGTCACTGACTGATCTTATATGAGAATCTGGATAAACTCTTCCTTCGATATTTGTTGCTTGAATCGATTTCTCTTTCAAAGCTAACGCTTGGCTATATATTAAAGATGGTAACACGAAAACTAGCGATCCAGTTAATGATCCGCCAATTAGCGCCATGACGATGTCAAACCGCGACATCGATTCGCCTACAACTACGCTAAGGAGGACCACCGCCGATCTCATGGCACATCGTTTCCATCCAAAAGCTATTAGGAAGAATGAAATTATTAAATAATAATTTAATATTAATATTATTAATATAAATATTTTCTTTTTGGATAGAGAAGAGATTGATTGCTATGTATTTACTTTGTTGCACGCTCCAATAATCTTCTAAATGTTGAAAGAGAGCCGAATAGCCGATCACGCTCGAAAAGCACAATTGAAGTGCGGTTAACAGAACAGCAATGTCCGCGATTGTCCCTGATGGAACAGCTTCGAGGATATTGGCGGTTGTGTTACCGCCATATTTCCACACGGCCAGACAAACAGTAACGGCAAACAAAGATCCGCTTACTATTGTATAAAAAAAGCAAGTAGAATTAACGAATAATGAATAAATATTAAACATAATATTCACAATAATTTGCTGTGTTTTCTTTTACTTATAAAAGAAAAAAAGATGGCTTTGTCAATTTCTCGAGGACGACGCATATCAACCTGTATCGTCATTAAGGTGGGATGTACGTCAAACTGAAAGGCCAACATGCCATATCTGAAAATATATCAAAATTGTTAATTGAAGCTGAATTCCTGTAATATGATATAATAATTAAAACACCGAGATAATAAAAATATATAGTTATACAGTATATAGTAGTTATACATAATGTGTGTGACATGATTTATTATGTTTTGTATGATAAAATTATATATACGTAAGAAAAAGAAAATAAATGTATATACCTACCCAGAAATAAATTTATCCCACGTCGGTGAAGTTGCTATTGGCATGACGTTGGATACGCGATCATCAGTTATAATGCTCCACCAAATTAATATTGCTGTTAATGTGACTGCTATGCTGGAAAATGCTGTCACCCATCTATAAATTATTATTATTCTGTAAATCTACATTATTTTGTATTAATTAAAAATAGAGACTTTTTTCTCTTACTTCATGTCCCGTGGACTGCCCAACCACATTAATGGACAAAGTAAAATGCCGACTATTAGCAACCAGTAACAGAAAGAAAAATCAAAACGTAGTCCCGACACTTTATACCCAAATAATTGCAAGTTCTGCGAGGCTGGAAAATAAGTTTAACGAAATAATTGAGTAAAAGAAGTAAAAAAATGTTATTTTACTAATCATATAGATGCATTAAAGCTTTATTTAAAAATTATAAAAAAGGATACATATATCCTATATATAGGCTATATATTACAGCTTTGTTGTAAAGTTCCAATTGCTAAATTTATTTATAGGAGAGAACTTGTCATTAAAACCTAACAAAATAAAAAAGATGAAGATACTTCAGCTAATACCGTATAAACATTATTTTATTTTTATTTCACTAACGTGATACAAATTACAAAGAACAAACACCTTTCGCTTATTGCGTTTTATCTAATAATGTTAACATATAATGTGAAAAAGTTTTTTTTATTACCTACCAACTAACAAATTCGGAATACCGCAACCGAACACTGTCAAATCCAAAAGTAAGGTAACAATAGATCGTGCACGAGGACCCATTGTTAATTCCGTCACAGCAGCTAAGGGATAGCTACAATTTAAATCTCCAAAATGTAAAATATGCATTTTTATATATTAATGATTAACATCTAAAATGTATCTGTATTTCAAAGAATGTTTAAAAAGAAATGTTTAAGATGGGATATCAAATGATTAAGTGTAACAATATTGTGTGTCTATATATACATATATATATTTTTTATTCTAACTTAGATAATAAGTACCGATTTTTTCGTGAAATCTGAGGATCCAAAGTATTTGCAATGATCCACGATTTTCCCAGCAGAATGGCTGTATAAATTTGCAAACCGAACACAACAAGTACCAAAGGAATCCCATATAGTCCTAATAATATATATATTTTTCATATAAATATGTTAAGAAAACACAAAATTTTTGTAACAGCAAGAAAAATAATTGTTTTTTTTTAAATACGTTTATACTTTTGATTAAGAGGTAAATATTCTGTTTTTTAGAAGTATAACAATACTTAAGACTAATAATACATAAAGCTAATTTTTGTGCAGAAAAGAGCACAATTTGTATATTATATTTTTACGCAAGAAAATGACACACGCACATACGAAACATAATATTTATACGTATATTATATAATAATATTACACAACGCGCGCGCCCGTATAGAATTATTATATCTAACATTTTTTTATTTATTAATTTATCGCATATATATATATATATATATATATGCATTAACATCATAAATATACAAATTATTACAAATGTTCTGTAGTAATTATTTAACTCTCTCCTCCAGTACATAGATCCTTATAAATCCAAGTGTTTGCGCGCATTTAACCATAAAAAATTCTTAAACTCTATTTAAATAAGACTTAAGACTTACTTCTTACTTCCTATACAATCATCTATAAGAAAATTGCTTTTCATTTTTTTCTGATACAAAGTCATGATTTTCGTCAATATTACAAAACATGTATATTATCGTGTAAAGAAGCTTACCGCATTGTATGATTGCTCGCGGCAGCACAATTATTGGGAATACGCCGAAAATATCAATAATGCACAGAGTAGTAAAAAACAACGACAGCCCCGAGTTCGTATATTTCCAACATAATGGTATATTCTCGCAATTCATGTTGTGTAAAGTGTAAAACACTGATTGCCACTGACTGGACACTGAACTGTAAGTCCAGACCGGTTTCTCGTCTCGGTGAACACTGAAGTAACTTGATACCATATCGAGCCTGAGCAACTTACACTGCATAGAAGTGTCCGAATGAAGTCTTACAATGTATATAACTTTCATGTTTAGCAAACGAATATTCTATCTTAGAATACTTTTTGCGTCTTGTTTGATATTTGCAACCAAAACCAACTGCTGCTGTATTCTAAATTATCTTTTTTAAATATAAAACAGTAGCAAGCAAAACTTTCGTATTACCTAATTAAAAAATACAGTACTAAGAAATTATGTCTTTATGTAAATTATGGTTTTACTTTATTGCATAATGAAATCTCAAACGCTATATTGTCAATTTATTTATGTTTCTATATTTATTATCTAAAATACAATATAAAGTACCTTGTTTAATCTACTCTCGTGACGTTTATTGTTAATTGACCAAATTTAGTTTCAAATAATATAATATAATGGTAAAATATTGTTGAAATTAGAATTAACATGTATTTTTAATTGCATGTGTTTTTTGAAGTTTTAACTTTAGTTATGAAAAGAGCTATATAGTTAATTTTTCAATTATATAAAAACGACAGTTACATGATACAACGAAATAGCGAATACATATACTTATAATGTTATTTTCTAAAATTGTATTATTATTTACTTGATATTAATACCATACAAATTCACGATTTGCTAAACGTGAAAATCATCATATCCTCATTTAAATATAAAGATGTAAACGTCTTATATGTCAATTTTATAGATTATTGATTTACATCTAGTTTCTTCCTAAAGCTCACTCGTTTGTACAAATTTATAATATTCACAATCACCTCTCATTATTCGCATCAACGAAAATAGCATAAATAATCTGCAACGATAATAAAATACCGTCGGTCTCTATGTTTTTTCTCGCTCTTTCTCTTTTTTTTCTAATTCTTTGAAATATATATGCATTCTACTTATGTCAGTGTGTCAACGGTTCCCGTTGACAGAATTGATTGCGACATTATAATCTGCACACTGTGATGACTGTAATTATCAAGCAAAAAATGAGCCATTTGTTTTGTTTTAATTAATAATATACTATACTAATAATATACTATATTGAATAATATACTATATTGAAGTTTTTCTATTATTTTCTTAATCTTATGGATTTTAATCACAAATATTATTTCTTTTAATATAATATAATTATTCGTATATCTTTTTTTCTTTTGAGAAATGTACAAAAAACAAACATACCTTAGAAAGAAAGTGCCAAAAGAAACTGCACAAAACAGATATAAAAAAAAATTTAAAAACATATATTTCGGATTTGCAAATATTTCGCAACAATGATAATTACAATCGATCTACTCACAATTGACTTTTTATAATAAACAAATATCAAACTATCAAAATAAACCACAGTACATATGATAGATAAAGATGTAATATACTCACTGCTCTGCAAACATATTTTGTAATTAACAAATGTCTCACAATAAGAATTAGCATTGATCATCTGTTTCATAAGCAGGTGATGCCGGCGAGTACGTGGGACTTGTTGGCGAATACCCTGGTACGGGGGGTGAATAAGTTGGACTAGTCGGCGAGTAACTCGGACTTGTAGGTGTATAGGTTGGACTAGTAGGCGAATATTTAGTGCTTGACGGCGAATACTGCGGACTAGTTGGTGAATATGTCGGACTAGTAGGCGAATAGTTCGGGCTGCTGGGCGAATATCGCGTACTGCCGGACGCAGTATGCTGCGGCGAGCTTGGTGAATAGGACGGACTCGTAGGCGAATACGTCGGACTGGTTGGCGAGTACGTAGGACTCGCCGGTGTGTACTGCGGCGATGTGCCAGCGAACGATGGAGAGGTAGGCGAGTAACTCGGGCTCGTAGGCGAGTATTTGGGACTGCTGGGCGAATAGCTTGGACTTGCAGGTGAATACTGAGGCGAGCTGGGTGAATAGCTCGGTGAAGTTGGCGAATATGAAGGCGAAGCAGGTGTGTAATTAGGCGAGCTCGGCGAATAGCTTGGAGAGGTCGGCGAATAACTCGGTGATGTAGGCGAGTAACTTGGACTCGTGGGCGAGTAACTAGGACTTGTCGGGGAATAACTTGGTGAGGTTGGTGAATAGCTCGGACTTGTCGGTGAATAGCTCGGCGAAGTTGGAGAATAACTCGGCGATGTTGGTGAATAACTTGGACTTGTCGGTGAGTAACTTGGCGACGTGGGTGAATAACTCGGTGAAGTAGGCGAGTAACTTGGTGAAGTAGGCGAGTAGCTTGGACTGGTCGGCGAATAACTTGGTGAAGTTGGCGAGTAGCTCGGACTCGTCGGTGAGTAACTCGGTGATGTGGGCGAATAGTTTGGACTTGTCGGTGAATACGTCGGGCTTGTAGGCGAATAATTTGGACTTGACGGTGTCATGCTGGGCGATGTTGGCAAATACGCAGGCGATGAAGGGGAATAACTGGGCGAAGTTCCGCCCGCTGGTGACATCGGGAACGGACTCATACTTGGTCCTGGACTACCAGGACTTCCTGGTTGTGGTGAATAAGCGGAATAAGCTGGTGACATACCAGACGCGTCTGACGCGCCCGAAGGTGAAAAGCATGCACCTCCAGGAGTCATGCCACTGCTTAAAGCTAAGATAAAAGATAATCAATATTATTTTTAATTATTCATTTTATAAAAGTTATTTACACAGAAAGAATATTTCATATACATAATAAAAACTTACCGGGTGACATACTTGATGCTCCATAACCAGGAGTGGCTCCTATCCAAGGTGTCATCTGAGGACTCATGCTAGACACACCTGTTACACTACCAAAGAACATTCCTGCCGTTCCCATCATACCTGCTCCAACAGCCATTGGAATTTCGATACCAGATTTGCATTTTTCAGCATCCAATAATAGATCAAAGCAACCTATAAATAGTTATTGATATTACTTTGTGATTATTATCTTCTTCTTTCTATCAATTGATAAAAGACTTGTGAATAAAGATTTACAAATTTTATACTCTAACTCGTACATCTCATGAAATATAAAGAATCAATCTAAGATTACCTGTTCCAATACGAGGAAGTTGTCCCATTATAATGTTTTCTGATACTCCTCGCATTGGATCTACTTCTGCATGAGATGCGGCATCTAATAACACATCAACCGTTTCTTCAAAAGAGCATCTGTAAAGTTGTTAAACATTATAATCTTCTATCTTTGCAGAAAATATTCGGCACACACACACACACACGCGCGCGCGCACGCGTTTATAAGTATTAACACAATTGTACACATATATTAACACAATTATTATGGTATTGAAATTCCAATATATATGTATTAATAGACTCAGTAAACGAAAACATGTTCACTGACCTCATAAGAGCGCCGGTATCCTGTCTGTTGATACCGTGTCGTGTGATTGCCATGAGATGACCTTTCGCTGTCATAACGTCGCAAAGTAAAGCGAGATGTCTGTAGTTAACGTAAAGACCGTAAAACTGCAAAACTGCATTCATTTCCTTTTCTACGGATTTTCGTACGGCTTCGATGCCAAGTACTTGGAATATTTCACAGATATCGTTGCTGAACGTTCTTACGGGATCCACATCTCTTTCACTCAACACCTTCATCAGACTTGTACCATCAGTTTCCAAAAGCCATTCTGCAATAGCTTTGAATTCACCTGTTTCTGTGATAACAATGCGTTTCTTGGAATCTGTTTGCGGTAAATGCATATAAACTTTGCCAATAGCTTCGATGCCCTGAAATATTGAACAGAATATTGTAAAAATACTTGATTGTATCTTATTAATTAAGAAGCGATGAATAACAAGTATAAAATTAGAAATAATTAACATTTTGTACAATCCACTGTCGTAATATACCTGCAGAGTCATATCGCTGAGCATGTTAGCTTCAATGCAACGCAAGAACATATCGTCCTCCATTTTGTCCACACTGTCTTCGTCTGTGTCCTGGAACTTATTATCGTCGCTGTTCATTATTCTAATTCGTAGTACCAGTTTCTCAGCGTTGTCGTCATTAAATATACAATTCAAATCATCGCCAAAGCCAGCGTTGATTTTTTCAGCAATCTGCTCCATGGTAAGCTTTTTGTCAGTCATTCTCTTCCTATCCAGCTCGATGCGAAGTAACCACGGTGATATCTTTGTAGGATCGAAATCGGGCATTTCGTAGTATACATTGACAAATTCCTGATCCTCCGCAATAACTGTGTTTTGTGGATCTGGATCGTAGTATATTGCCGTGTTCGCAGTCACTTTCTTCAGCGTCGTGTGCTCCAATCGACAAAGCACGTTCTTCGCTTTCTCCGCATCACGCGCAGCCGCGCCTGTTAAGAACACCGTGAGTGATGGAGCCTTTGGTTTCTTGCTAATATTTATTATTTCCTTAAGACGTGGTACACCGAGTGTTACGTTCTTCGAAGAAACTCCGGCAAAGTGAAATGTATTCAGTGTCATCTAAAAAATATTGGACAAAAATATCGTGAAAATATTCGATTGTATCTGTTACGCTAGTTATAATAAGTGACAAGTAACAAACAAAATTATAAGTAATTGATATAGCAATTTTGAGCAATCCAATGTTTGTCGCAACATACCTGCGTTGCAGGCTCGCCAAGAGACTGCGCCGCTAAAGCGCCGACCATTTCACCGGGCGACACTTGGGCTTGTTGAAATCTTGTCTCGATTTCGCCAATCAACCATTCGAAAGCTTCGCTGGATAACCTAAACTCTTCGGACACACATTTAGTGCACAAAGTTGATCTCACCAAACATCGGAATAGTAACGTCGCATTTTCATTCGCCTGTTTGCTCAGTCTATCGTTCCCAGCTACGATAATACATTTATCTAAAAGATCTTTTACGCCTTGAATCACTTTCATAGGACTGAGGTCAGTGGGCGCTCTCTTGTTGATGTGAAAGATTTTCTGTACGTTCCAGATCATCCTCTGTAGATTGCAGGGTAATACAACTTTGGACTCGCCGCTCGGGAAAATCTCTCGAAGTACAGCGCGATCTCTATTGAGTTGTTCCCACTCTCTCTCCAGCTCGGATATCACCTCACCCGAGCCCATCATTTCCCGAACGATGTCCTCGTTAAATATGCGCCGTAAATAACGCTCATTGGTTGGATCAAACCGAAATTTTCGGTCGAACGCTTTGTTGCTTACCTTAATTGTAGGCAGATTTTGAAACTCGACGGTCTCGCCGCAGAGACCATCCTCTCCGTAACGCAACTGGATCAGCTGACCAACGGAGTTGCGCACAGTGCCGTCGTAGTGCACCATTACTGACTCCATAGCTTTTATCAGACGACGCTGGATGTAACCAGTCTCGGCTGTTTTTACAGCAGTATCGATGAGACCTTCACGACCGCCCATAGCATGGAAATAAAATTCTGACGGTGTGAGACCGGCTAGATATGAATTTTCAACGAAACCGCGAGACTCGGGACCATAATCATCTTTTATGAAGTGCGGCAACGTTCTCTTACGGAAACCGAATGGTATCCGTTTACCTTCAACGTTCTGCTGCCCTACACAAGCAATAACCTGACTGATGTTGATGTTAGATCCTTTAGAGCCTGATACTACCATAGCTTTCAGATTGTTGTATTCTGTTAGGGATTTCTTGGCAGAACCCCCAGTCTTGTCTCGAGCGTCGTTCAATATCCTGTTCACTTGGTTTTCGAATGTCTGACGTAGCGTGTTACCAGGCGTGGGTTCCAATTCCATGTTATGTGCTTTCTGAATCACCTCTATTACGTCTTCCTTAGCTTTTTTGATTGCCTTTTGAATCTCAAGATATGTTTGCGGATCAGCAATAGTGTCGCCGATACCAATCGAATGACCTTCCAGCAGTAACCAATTGTTAATAACGGTCTGGATATTGCCATAGAAACGTCCACACGTATCGTGACCTAACTCGAGCATACAGATGTGAAGCAAAGACCCAGCGGATGTACCAAGAGTCTTTTTGCAGAGAATACCCATCACAAGTTCCCCATGTTCTACCATTACTTTGGTGTCGCCCGGTGAAATCCACTTGTACGGACCGTCGTCCTCTTCATCTGGATGTGTGCTATGTGTACGTATCATGTTCACATTACCCGGTATAATGAGAGAGAATAGCTGCTTGCCAGTCCACAATGCTTTCGGTTTTAAAATGCACGGTTGCGGCATTTTGCCGTTCCAGCTGGGAAGAAACATAAGAAGATTCATCATTTGCTCCTTCTCGATAAACACGTCTCTTTTAGTCATCTTCCTTACAGCGGTCAGAGTATCTTGTACAATTCCCATAACAGGTTTGTTCGCCTGTGGCGTGATAATCTGTCGCGGAGTCACGTGAATATTCTCGACCTCTGCACGGGTCTCCATTGACTGCGGCACGTGCAGATTCATTTCATCGCCGTCGAAATCGGCGTTATACGGCGACGTGCAACTTAAATTCATACGAAATGTACTCCAAGGTAAAACCTTGACACGATGGCCCATCATACTCATTTTGTGCAGTGTTGGCTGCCGATTGAAGATCACGAGATCACCGTCGCGTATATGTCGTTCGACGCGATAACCGCATTGCAAGTGCAAATCTGAAGATTTTGGATGAAACCGCAAATCGATTCTTTCACCGTTATCGCGAACTATGTACTTCGCGCCGGGATATTGTGAATTACCACGCCTAACTAATATTTGCATCTTGTCGATGTTAAACGGCGTTACAATCTCCGGAAAGGTCAAGTTTTGCGCTATGCTGCGCGGCACACCGACCTGATCAATGTGCAAATTAGGATCGGGCGTGATAACTGTACGCGCGGAAAAGTCCACGCGTTTACCCATTAAGTTTCCACGAATTCTCCCTTCTTTTCCTTTTAGTCGTGCTTTGAGCGCCTTTAGCGGTTTTCCTGATTTTTGCATTGCCCGAGGCATACCGGGCATGTCGTTGTCAACAAGTGTTGCTACATGAAACTGCAACATCTTTATGTTCTCTTGGATTACATGCGATGCGGCGCCCGACTGCTCGTTGCGTATTAATTCGTTGTTTGACTTAATAATATCTGCTAACTTGTGCGTCAAGTCGTCCTGATTTTTGGCAGAACCATACATAATGACCGCGGGTCTTACGGATAACGGCGGCACTGGCAGTACCGTGACTATCATCCAATCCGGTCGAGCAAATTTCGGATCCATTCCCAAAATAAATGATTCTTCATCTTTAATGCCCTTCATGATTTCCCAAGCTCTCTCTGCTGTGATTACCATCTTCTTTTCTTGAGAGTCTTCGTTCACGTGTTTCCATTCGGCAGTAACATCCAAACCAACTCGTCTGAGATTAGGCTGATATCTGCCGCACCCACCATGACCTGGTTTTCTGTCCATTTGCGGCTGATTCTCTGCATTTTCTTTGTTGTTAATATCCATCTCATCTCCACCTTCGCAAATGTTCTTGCTCTTGCATAAATCATAAACAAATGCAAGTCGCTTCCGTGGCTGTCCTTTTGTTTTCATAACAATTTCTTTGATTTTTGGATTATGCTATAAATCAAAAAATAGCAAATAACAATTAAAAATATTTTTTCTTTATATAATGTTACTTATATATTATTATCTATTATCTAACACGTTTTAAAGATCAAGATTTTACACTTACAGAATTTTTATTAAATTTATGTTACAATCATATATTTTTCAAACTATATAAAAAAATAAATAAATGTATCAACTTATAAAATTTTGCAGAAAGAAAATTTGTACATTTTATATATAAATAAACTTACTTATATAAATACACTTAATTCTTGAAGATATTTACAGCAGTTACTTACAGGAGCAACAAGTAGTTTGGAGCAGTAAAAACATACACATCGTAATATCTTGATTGTTTTTGTAATAAATCCTACATGAAATACTGGCTTTGCAAGATCTATATGGCCAAAATGGCCAGGACATTCTGTCATATTACCAGCACAAGTTTGACATCTGGAATTTCTATCAATAACACCTTGTCTTGGATCCATAAGGCCACCCAGTTTAGGGCGGCCTCCTTCCATAGTTTCTGGAAATCGTATGCCTCCATCTGTGACTGACATACGACGCTATATAAAAAATACAAAAATGGCTTTACTAACATCGTACAGATTTCATATTAATAAAAAAACTCTCAACTATTTGTGTATAGGCATATATATGCTATATATTGAATGTATATTAATGTTTACAAAAACATTTAGGTTACAAAGACATATAAATCAAAGCATAAGATTAAAATATGCATACAAAATTGTTTTTAATTTTTTAATTCTTCTCTCTTTAATTAGATTATTTTAGTTGGAATAATAGAAACAGATAGCTTTTGGTTAACTTGAGCATCAGAATGAAAGAGTTAAATATACAAATTTGATAAAATCATAAAAAGTTGAGTGTCTTCATAGTCGTAATAAAAATCAGGCATCTAATATTTATTTACAAAAATTCATATATTATAAAAGGTTACATGCTTTCTCTTTCTCCATCTTATAGTTCATATATGCACATACTACTATTCTACTACCACCACTACTACTACTATTATTATTATTTGTGTTGAATTTATCACTTATAAATCCGAAATTTATATTCATGTTATTTTATACACAAATAAATATTTAAAGTTAAGTAATTTTTACAATATACACATCACGATGCAAGTATTGCATAAAGTTGTTTAGATAATAGACTTACGGAAATAAAATATGCAGAAACATGAATTTTAAAAAACTTTTTCTTCCGCAAGTATTGTAAAACAAGCAAATTTAACTTACTATTTCATCTGGTGAAAGAATACCGAATTGGACGCGTTTTACCGTCCGTAGAGGTGCTTTCGAGTCTGAAGTAGCCATTTTGCTAAAGCTTTTAGTGAAACATTTCTATCCTATCTTCCTCAAAATACCTGTTCACTACGCGCGTGTGACCGTTGGCTAGTCAGATATGTGATATCCACTCTTGAAAAATATTAACACTTTTCAGCGCTATCTGGTGTGTTACTCTCTAAAATAAAATAGGGTGTGATATATGAGCGTACATACATACACTGAGTTCTCAAAGAGAGAAGATACTTATAAAAAAACTCTTTATAAAACTCTATTTGATAGCCAATCAACATACTTAAAATCTTTGTCGTACGACAAATTGTAATATTAGCCTAAATGTAAACAATAAATAGCCTTTCTCTCGCATATGGTCCAGCTGCTTTATGCGCATGCGGTTACATTAAACCTTTCCCGAAACCTTTTCCAATCTCATGTTTTATTCTCAAAATATTCTAGAGCGTCAATTACAAAACTCTGTATTATCTATTTATAATTTTAATTATTCTCTCCCAATATAAACATTCGGTAATTAACATTTGTCCGTCAGAAGTTCGGTTTCTCTTTTTCGCGTTCTCACTTTTCAATGCTCGAACTCGTTTAGTAGACGCGCCTGCGCATAATGACGTTCGACTATCTATGCCCATATTTGGACTTCGTGCATCTCTCTTTTTTGGGCCTCGTGCCTTTCATTGCGAAAATTGTTGCTTGTCATTGGCACATACTTTCATATTTCCAATAGATTTACAAGAAAAGACTAATCATAAACAATAAGCGCAAAGCGCTTGCTGAGCGCTGAGTTCTGCTGAACGCGGCCATTGTGGCATATACTTTCATCAATTAGATTTACACACTGAAAAAACATTTTTTTTTTTTTTATTTGCATTTTTTGTTGTGATACTTTTTTTTAAATAAATAAAAAAGACGTTTGGACCTTTTTTTGCGACAAAGTAAACATATTTCATCGTGCAATACTTATTGACATGTCTGTTTTTGAAACAATTGTTGACGACTTTATAGCGACATGTAGATAAATCTTTTATATGTTATACATATATGCCAGCATCTTTTATCTTTACTTCTGGGAAATATTCCTTCTATAAAGGAATTTAAATAAATACTATTGGTCGGTAAATTAAACAAATCACTTAAATTGATCATTAAGAACACGCATAATGATATCGCATATCTAATAAAGTTAATTTCTCTCTGCTTTTAGTAAAGATAAGTTTTCTGTATATATATAAATTAAGATTTCACAAAAAAAAAGAGAAAGAAGTAAAAAACAGAATAGAAAACACATACGAGGGAATAGAAAGGAAGAAGAAGATTACGTGTTTTCTAATGTATAATCCGTCATAGAAACTAATATATTCATGAAAGAGGAGGATAAAGACGCCGTATAAAGACGAGCGTATAACAGTCGCGGCTTGAAAACCGCGGGTGACCTGCGTACTGTTAAAATCAATGAGTATATCCGAAAGTGCCAACAGCGCGGCGACTCTACGGAGCAACCGCGTTGTCGTCGGTACCGCTGTCACCGCCGTCACTGCTTCTGCTTCCTGGTCTGGCTTGTTCCGCACGGTTCTGCGCGGTATCAAACCGCTTTTACGTAGACGTGATGCGAATCATGTAATAAGTGCGCGTGTAGGCGAAATGCCGTCGTCCGGTAGTGAGGATATGGATCTCTGCACCGACAAAGTCCTCTCAAAGGGCAGGATTCTGCAAGAGCTCACAAAGGCTGTCAAACTGGTGAGCAATCGACCGATCAAGTCGACCGCTACGGTCACTGTTCTATTTACCGAATATCTTGCTGCCGTTGCTGCTGTTACTACATGTGTGCACAAATTCCCGAGATCCCGCAACACGCAGTAACAGAAGCGACGATGGTCTTCTTATATATATGCGCATGTTTCTCTTTTCTCAAAAGCATAGATGTTCTGCAAAGTAGAAGCAGTGATCGACATCTGTTTGCTCGACTTCATATAATATTGAGCTGCGTCTTGACGCGGGAAAATGTTCTTTAGACAGATATATCCGTTAATAAATATCTCTCGAAATAACAATATAAAGAATGCAACAAGTTTGATTACAAATAAACATTTATTTAAGAACCACTATTTTTACATGATTTTTAATATCGGAATCTAAAATCACGTTACACTGACTCAGTCAGTCCTTATGACGATAATTTATATTTTGATTGTCATCTATATAAATGAAATATTGAAACATTTTTATCAAGTTTTATTTGGACAATAGGTATTGACTTCAATCTTTGAATTAGAAACTGATTTAGAAGAGTCAATATTTTGAATACTAATGGAAAGTTTTATATATATAGGTACATTCGTATTCACTCTACATATTACTGCTATATCGCAAATAAATGTAGTTTTCTTTTAATTTGTTTTTTTAATGAGATAACGCAGCTTTCTTGCAAGAATCATTTAGTTACAACAAACTGCCTTAAATGTAAAACTACACGCACACGTGCGATTGCAGTTTTATTGTTTATGCATTGGTTTAAATTATTTTGAATTTTTGATATTTGAATTATTGAAAAGATGGAATAAATATTACAACTAATATTTCTCAAAAATTTTATATTACAAAAAAAAGGAAGTAATATTTATTATATACTACATTTATAATTTTTATGCTGTTGTATAATTTAACAAATGTAGAAACACTGTTTTACCAAATATATAATTGCACAAGAGTATATAGAAAGTTGAAAAAAGTTTAGATTTAAGATAAACTTTGTAATAAGTTAAGATCCAATAATTACTAAAATTTCATCAAAAATAGAGATTTGTTTATTTAGTTATACTTTTTTGCAGTTACACTTTTTGCGCTTGAAAATATACGTACATACATGTGTGTATTCAAGATACACAATATAT
>QVOB01023069.1:0-20868 GCA_014839585.1 Pseudomyrmex concolor
GTTGTAATTAAGTGACGCGTTTCGTCTACGTAAAGCACACATTGATCAAGGTAAGTAATGCTGCAAGGACTAAAATTGTGTGTACAACGTGGTGCTACGTACGCGAATTTTTTTCAATTATTATTATCATCTGTAAAAATCCAACATAGGACTATAAATCTTGTTAATTTTTCACAACATCCGAGTTTTATGATATATTCGAAATAGCTTCAAGGTTTCTAGTGAAATAGATTTTGCTAATTATTTAAAGAACAATTTCGCAACTTCGCTTCCAACATAAACTTGCACAACCGACGGGTATAACTTAGAAATCGGGATCAGTGTAACGATAAAAAATTCAACGCAGAACAGAGATCGTACGTACGTACAGAGTATGATAAAATTGACTTTGTTGAAATGATGATATTTGCGCAATCTTTGATAGAGCAGAAAAAAAAAACAAATCCTTCTCTTGATTACCACCAGAGATATGCCAGTTAGGTTGCGCCGGATAGATCCTGTCGCTTCTCGGCAAGTGTGTGCGTGTGCGCGCGCGTGTGTGTGTGTGTGAGTGAGTCGAAATTAATATTCAAAATAAAAGACAACGAGCAGAGGGTTGTTTTTCGTTCAGCGCGTCCGGCGGGTTTCAGAGAGATTCAATTTACCGAGCGATTCTTTCGAGACACGCGCGGCCGAACGTCTCGCGGCGGGGTGCGGCGCCCGGTCTGGACGTTGCTAGCGTTATCCGCTGATTCTTGGACGGGACCTCCAAGCGCGCGATGCTCCTACACGCGATGTGCA
The DNA here is from genome assembly GCA_014839585.1 of Pseudomyrmex concolor. Taxonomy (NCBI): domain Eukaryota; kingdom Metazoa; phylum Arthropoda; class Insecta; order Hymenoptera; family Formicidae; genus Pseudomyrmex; species Pseudomyrmex concolor. Next base: position 781 of record QVOB01023069.1, read on the forward strand.
CCGCGATGCGCCATAACGCGCGCCACGGCCTCCCTTCCTCCTCGCTTTCGCTTCTACGAAGAATGATCGGATGTATACGTTTTAACGATACAAGAAACGTCAGCCGGATGAAACCGTCCGCCATCTCTTTTCACCGACGAGACGAACGGAGTCTCTGTGTGTACTTTGTAAAGACGAGCGATGTTGGGAAAGAAAGATTAATAATGAATTACACGCGCAAAAATGATTTCGATTACTTGAAATTAATAAATATTCAAGAAAGAAAACGCGGATATGTCTCTCGATATATCGATTGACACGTCGGCTGATTTTACTTCGCGTCGAAATTATGTAATGAAATGATAGCGTGATTGTCGTGACGATATTTTGGTCGGAGTTTGTTCACGGATTGATGACGGTGATGTGTCGGACGGCGAATAACGTAGCGATGTAACGTAAGCATATACGTGGAGAAATTCGTAATGTGATCGCGACACCACGTTTTCTCTCTCTCTCAAATTGTATAATTCCGGAGAACCTCTCGATTAATGATTACATCTGTCCGGCTGTGTCGCGCGCGATAACGGTGTCACACTTGCCTTCTCTCAACGTGTGTTTCGCGCGTTTTTACATCGAAAACATTCTCAAATTCCGTAAATCATCGTCCGAATGCAAATTGCACGGCTTAAATTATGCCTCTCATCGGCGGCGCGGCTGGCGCGCCATTCGCACGGATCCGATGTTTTGTCGCCGCGGCGACAAAACGCGCGGAAATAACGGCGCTGAATCCTTATATAAAACTGGTTGAAAGTTCGTCGACCCCGCATCGGTCGAAGATCGTGTGTTCCCTGATGGGGGATGAAGCGTCGCGTTTTATCCGAACGCGAGAGCACTCCCGACGTCCAGCTTCGCCCACGTGTTCGTCCCGTGGGTGTTCCAAGTGTAGAATAATATCGCGCGTTGTGCGTAGAGACGAGATGAGTGCTCGTTATTACGCACGCAGATATTCGAGTAAGCAACGTTGCGCAAGGGACTTACAAATTTGAGAATCTCGTATCTCCATTTTTCGAGAGAGAGAGAGAGAAAATGTTAATATGAGAGAGATAAAGAAAACTCTGTCTTTCATTTGAATTTTACAGAAAGCAAAAAATGTAACTAGGTGACTAAGTTTTGTATTAACAATAAGAACTGGAATAAAGAAAGATCGCGACACGGGACGTCGCCAGCATAATTTTCATAAATATCCGTTACCTCGAAATAACTCAAGTGTTGCTTTTTTTTAGTTATTGTTTTTGTTAAATTATGCATTGCTGTTGAATGTCTGTTCAAACCTGATCGAGAGCTCGCGACTCCTTCGGCTTGAAATAATCGAACGATGTCCGCGCGCTTCCTGCTTACGAGGGATTTGCTCGAAGTCACGATCGAGAGTAGTCGCGACCGCACGCCGCGCGTTCTCCGCGAATTTTCCATATATATGTAAGAGGCGAAATACCGTCCAATAAAGGATGAACAGCGCGCGACCGTAAATTTCCCTGGTGGAGTAGCGGCGTTTACTCTGCCCGTGTGACGCGGGGATCTTCAACGTGGTTCGTTCCCCTTTGCCATTCAGGTTGAGAGAGACCAGATCGAAGATAGAAGCGATCTACAGCCCGACTGAACAGTAAACACTCTGCTAGCCTCGTGTTTGCTGTCTCTCTTCGGCTCTTCGTGCGGATCGTCGCGCCGTGGCATATCCCGTTGCAGTTCGAAAGCTCTGCATACCAATAAGCGACGTCTGGTTAATGTTAAAAAAAAAAAAGAATAGAAATAGTTTCTGTAGTCTAGATTTAAAACAAAATCTAGATTTAAAACAAAAAAAATTATTAGAGATTATTTCCTAATATTTTTTTGAGTTAAAAATTAAATTTCACGTATAATTTTTAATCGAGAATTGTGCATGTTGCACAAGTAGCTTCAAACGAACGTTATGACGATTGCAAAGCAAAAGAAATGTTTTTGTTTATCGAAAGAAGAAAGCGCGGCTTTGTTTCTCCGTGGCAATTCTTCTTCCTTCAGTCGTTATTCAGCTGACGCCGCGAGAAATATTTGCTGGCAATTACCACGTGATCTAAAAGTACCGGCGAAAGAAACGCAGCAAGAAGACACAGCGAGAGGAATTTGCGCTCCTATAACGTTGCCAGGATTTATTATACAGTAAGCGTGGGTATCGGGAGATTCCAGTAAGACAATACGTCCCTTTGTCTCTTTTCGTACATGTTCGTTTCTCTCGTCGAGACCAATCGCGACATTTCGCGGGTTTTTTTTCTCGAAAGAAGTTATTTGCCGGCATTTATTGTTACGTTTTTGACACGATATCTTCGGGAATATTGTTCGTCGAGTTACTTTTGTCCTTAAGACGCGAAGCACGTTTCCACCCAATTTATCACGTAAGTCCATTATAGCTAAGTGAAGTAAGGTAAAGTAGTTTTTTATGTGCTTTGTCCTTGCGACGATACAGCACGATCTCAGGATTTCCAGTCGCTACCCGTCGCTTCGTCTACTCACGTACCAGATTGCTGCGGAGAGGCTAGACGATACTATTCAGACCTAAGAACTGTGCGTGAGACAAGAAATAGTCGATAAGCCATTCTTCGAAGTAATCCTAAGATTAATTTTCTCTTGGCAACGCGAATATTGACATTTAAGCAATCAATTGCAGTTTTTTTCATTGTATTTTAATCGAAACTTACTTTTTTGCAATATGATAAAAAAAAAAAAAAACCGTCAGACTTCTCCTCACGGTGGAAAAGAAGTCCGTAACTCTGTTAAGTGTAGTTTAACTTTTAAAAATTAAACGCTAACTTCACGGGAACTCTCGTTGTTTATGTGCCGATTATATCCGCCGACAAGCACATACCGAGTCGAGTACCGGCGATTGTAACGAGCGTGCTTCGTTCCTCGATCCCGAGACTAGTTAATTTTCCGAGTAAGTTTATCACTCGTAGACTCGTTTTGTCGGAAATCGCATGACTTCGTGGAATCACGAGTGAGAGTACAGAGAGCGACCGCGCGCGGTGTTTCTTTTCCTTCTCTCTCTCTCTCTCTCTCTCTCTCTCTCTCTCTCTCTCTCTTCGGAAAGCTCGTCACTTCGTAACAGTGCAATCTCGTAGAGACGCGAATTCACCTGACGTTCCTTCGGGAATACTTTACGGAATCGTCTCTTGGGACACGGACTTGTGAATGTTCTCCCTTCCTCTCACCCGTAGCTGCTTCGAATGCCGAGAAACATACGACGAATCGAATGCACTCGCGAGAGATTTCGCCGGCGATTTTTCGAAGCTTATATTTTAAAAAGATATTTACATGTAAAATGTTTGTAAACTAGTTCATAGATCCAGTAGTCTTTAGTAATTTGTGTATCAATTGTTATTGTTATATCAGTTATTTGCTTCTTTTCCTCTTTATTTTACAAAAACTTTTGCATTTACCGTGAGTTTCGATGAAAGAGACTCACATGTAAAATGTAAGTAGTAGTCTTCGTAAATTTTCGTATCACTTGTTATTGTTATATCAGTTCTTTGCTTCTTTTTCTCTTTATTTTACGAAAACTTTTGCATTTACAGTGAGTTTCTTTCGATGAAAGAGATTCACGAAGCCGCGAGGTTACGCGAGGTCGAATAATACAAACAAACGCTCGAACTGTAACGGACGAAACGTCTTCTTCCGCTTACAACGTACCGATAAGCAAACATTCGAGTTAGCACGGCTGCGTCTCTCTCGACCCGTTATCTCTTATCGTCGACGATCCGGCCACCCTCGGCTCGACAAGATTCCGCGCGGAAGATTGAGCCGCGAAGATAAAGACTGTCTCTCCTTTATTTTTCTTCAGAACGAGTAGAACTCCAGTAATTTCGAGCACTACAATTTCGACTTCTCCTTGATAGGCGGGGCCAATAGCTTTCCCCGTTATTCATGATTCCCTGATATTCTTGAGTGACTGCGCAACTCGTAGAACGCGCAGATAACAAAGAGAGAAAGACGATGACAACAAAAGAAAGAGACAAATACTGTATCTTTCGTCTCTTGCTATCAGTTGGTCGCTGAAAAGGGAAGAAAATAGAAGGGGAAGAAAATAATTTTTCCAACTCTAGAAAGAAAATCAGTCCCATGTGCTCGAAATTATTGGAGTTCTACTGCATTGGTGTATCGAAGTAAGCAGCACACACCGCATGATAGGTAAGCCGTAAATATTACCTTACCCTCTAAAACTACGGAGACTACTCGCGCGTGAACACGATCGCGACAAAAATCAGTTCGGGATTTTGATTCGTGGTTCGATCTCGCTAAAGCGAAGATGGTAATCGCGAAGTCGTCGCGTGCACATTACGTGAGAGAGCATTAAGCATGAATACTCTTCCTCGCGTTATAAAATCTCCCTCTGCTTTGCGTACCCACGATGCGAGGAGAACAGGACAAAAATCATTTCTCAACGTCGTTTCGCGACTGGATAACAGTGATTACGTCGACCGGCACTTTAGACGGCGGCTCTTCACCCGCGGCTCGAATCAATCACAGCTGGTATTTACATGGAAGATTATAGTTATGTCGCGTCGCAAAACTGTGGTTTTCGCGACGTGTACGTGTGATAATAATTGCGAGTTCGTAGGTCATCAATCGGCCGATAAAGACTCTCGTCGTGATAATCGTTCACTGTTTTACACGTCAGCTTAACGGTGGGACCATCTCGCCGATTTACCCAAGGGAAACTCCTTCTTCTTTGATGCCCCTTTCTCTCTCTTTCTCTCTTTCGTTCTCTGTCTCCACCTTGAAGGAACACTCGGATTACCAAAGGTTACTAGGATCGTTACTATCGCGACTCGGCGTAGGTCAGTGAGTCGCGATTTGACTTGTGCGAATATCGTTGACCCGCTTTGAGAACTTTATAGACGCGATTTCTGTTTGAAAGATCCATCGAGTCGCGCTCTATCTTTTTCAACCATTCTCACGGTACGCTGATTATCCGTAAAGTTTTTCAAGTGGCACACGATTTCACCTTATTTTCCTCATCGTTCATTATCACACATCTATTTTTCTCGGAACAGGATTGGTTATTTAAAATCGTTCGAGGGAAAAAAGAGAGAAAAAGCAGAAGAGAGAGAGAGAGAGATCGTTTTACAGTATCGAGACGATGTTACATTAAGCATTTTAATGAGAAGTTAGTGGCAGCGCAATTCCAAGCTGTTATATGGTTAAGACGATCGTGGATATAATAATCCACTTTTGGTAGAGGATACATGTTTTATCGAATCTCCGCGATCAGTTCCAGCTAGTCGCTAAGCTGAAAGAAATCGAGGTGTTTATCTAGATCAATAGTCTCAGATTTACGCTCGCGGCCGTTTCGGTGTCGGCGTCGAGAGTCGTTGATCTTCACCTTTCCCGATATTGGACGTTATCGATCTCGATCTCTCGCCAGTGCTACGAGAAAGCGACGCTCAAGTGCGTGTACAACGCACGTTATGCTCTCAGCACGTAAACTGCTCTTTACGACCTGCCAAGACCTCGCCTTCTTACCTCAATCATCCGGTTACCGGTAATTACGATCGTCGATCGTCCAGAACCAATTACTCGGCAATTTTTACCAAGTAATTCGATCGCCATCGAAGTGGAGAGGATCCACGCGATGCGTAGCCAATAACTGGTACGACGGTTACATTATGATAGGACGATTATTCGATTTTCGCACCGTCGATCGCCTCGACGGCGGCGGCGGCGACGGCGGCGCATGCGAGAAGAGGGCTCGTAACGCTGCCGGATGAAATCATTCGGCATTGAAATGGACCGCTTCCTCGAGTCATCGTAATCATTTCTTACTTCGCGTTAGTAGAGAATGAAGGAGATATTACGACGATTATATGCGTCAAGAGGCAGTAAGAGAAGCAAACACGACGTAGCCGGTCGATGTTACTTATTCACAGAAACGTCTTATCTCGCCAATATTTGATTTCATATCAGCTGAAAGAGTTGATCAGCTGAAGATTGAGAGTTTAAATCGGACTTAAACACTCTCCTGTGATAGATTAATAAAACATATTAGATTAATAAAACATACGTGTATAAAAAGTATTTTGCTGGAAAATGTGACGTGTTAAGAAAATTGTAGCTAAGTTATGGAAAAAGAAAAAAAATATTGCGAGAAGGAAATCCATTTCTCGGCCGCGAGTGATCTCTGGTTCTGCGGTGATTAAGTCATTTGTACAATTGGTTTCTTCGACAGCGGTGAACCAGTCGCAGGTTTATGCGCGAGTGTAATCGGCACCGCCATTAAGTCGCCTCCGAGTCGTCTTCTTGCTTCGAGTCCTCACCCTTCGCGACGTCGGTCGTCGCGAAGGCCGGGGCGCATCTATAACGAGCGTTATTTTCTTTCGCCCCTCGGCGACGAACAATGAACACCGCGATGGCCGAGCGAGCCGGCAAGAAACGTCGCTGCGCAAATCCGATTTCGCGAAAAAACGCGTCGAGCGCGACGACGACGTGAAAGACCGAGCGTAGTCGCCGATGAATGCCGCTCTCGGAGGAACTGCGCTTCTCGGAACGCGCCTTGCGCGCTTTTTCCGCGCGCTACCTCTGGAACGAACCTTTACCTGGGACACAAGTATCCACGCATATAAAGGGTCGCGTTCAATGCCGTGACGCTTTCGTGAGATCCGGATTGACACCCAGGACGAATCGGCGAATCATCCGGTCGCCAAGGGCACCGAGCGAGAGATCGCCGCGCGAATTCAAGAATCGCGCTATTTCTCCTCGTACCGACGCGACTTTCCACTTTTGGTTAGACGTTGATGAAATTTGGTCTCGTCATATAAACGGGCATTTCTCGTGACGCGCCAGTCGAAAGAGAGAGATAGATAGATCGGCCGTCGACCTCTCGTCGTTCAAACAACTGCCAATTTTCGCCGCGCAGAGAAAACCGTTTCTACCTTATCGTTTCATGTATTCGCGAGAAGAATTGTACACATTCTGACGAGGTGTGCTAAGGGCAAACAAACGACGACGGGAGAGGTTCGCTAGATGGATCCTTGAAACGTGTAACAAAAATATATACGGGACATTGACATCATCCTTCCGCGGATGATGTGACTCGTGAAGGAAGAAGAGTGTTCTTCCTCTTCGGGGTTCGGCGAAAAACCAAAGACGCGCCGTTAAAGCAGGAAGAGATAAGTTTCGGCAACCGCATGACGAGTTAGGCTACAGGTTTACAAGAAAGTCGGTGACACAAGCTATTTGCTTACTTTTTCTTTTATAAATATGGTTATTCCTTATTTATTTATGAACGTGCCGGACGAGTTTCAGACAGAGCGCGTGCGACATTCTCTTAGTCATTTCTCGCTAAAAATAAAGCGTGCTTTCATGCCTGAACATCTATTAACATATCATACACGTGGTCATAAGTGACGATACTTGTTTTTTTTTGCGATTTAAAAACCATCTTTGTAATCGGCTAAATGCATTTAAAAAATTCAAGACTTCTTATCAGTTCTCGCGAGTTTTCGAACAAACATGTCAGTAAATCGTTGAAGATAATTCTCGCGAAATAGGAAGGGGGAGAAAACGCGCGATTTTAAATAAGAGATAGTTAGTTTAACACACATCACACAGAAGAGACTTGGCAGAAGAGACGTTTAGAGAAAAAAAGAACGAAGAGGCGAAACGGTAGACACATATATCCCGTATCATCCGTGATTTCCCGGTAGCCGGTGTCGGCGAGCAATCTGATCCCGGGACAACGGTTCGGAAGCATCGGTTGACAGTAAAATATCAGCAGGTATTGCTCACAGTATGGCCGCGATAGAATCGGAAAGAGGAGGCAGGCTGGGCATACAAGTGCGTCGGGGGGGAAGCCAGGTTTTACTCCTGCGTCTCCTCCCCGCGACGCCGGGAGTTTCTGTTGGAGTATACTGTTAGCCACCGATGAATGATAACCGCATATCGCGATACGCGCGAACGATATATAATGGGGAGTAAAGTGGAGGATGTATTGGTCAGGAAATCGCCGCGGTTACGTTTCTGAAATAGAATGCGTATTGAATCGATAACTCAGCCGCGTTCTCGCGGAATATTCTCGCCCGCCGTCGCGGATATTTTCGCAATATACAGCGACAAAAAAATTTATTGCGTTCGATTTCTGCGTTATTCGACGAATCTCTTTTTTTAAATGAAAAAGTAGGATTTTTTTTATACGCGCAATCTGTTACACTTACTGTTATGTCAAAACTAGACACGCGCCATTAATTTTATCTCAATTTTGTAATATTTTCTTATCAAAAGAACTTTGATACGTTCGAGTCTCGACGCGTCTCTTTTTTTTTAAAAGAGGAGAACGCGTTAGGACTTTTCCGAAACAGAAACATTTTTCTATCTGATCTCCAACCAACAACCTGACCATCCAAATACCAACTCGCACTCCTCTCTCAAATATTTATTCACATGTGAATCTGATCGTATTTTTCCGGAGTTTCTTTTGTTACATTGAGATTAGTATAAGAGAGGAAACAAAGTCGAAGTACGTTTCGTTTCTCCGGTTGCACATTATTACGTTAGATGTAACTTACGTTGATTGTGTATTGTTACTTGTGACGCTTTGTTTACTTAAATTCTCGCAAAGAAAAAAATCGAACGTGAAAAAGAGAGAGAGAGAGAGAGAGAGAGAGACAGAGAAAGAAAAAGAGAGAAAGAGAGATGTGCTTGTATAATTTCCGTTTGCCGATGCATAACGAGCACGTTCAATAGCAAGAAAATAGAGACGTGTACGAGAAGGTAAAAGCGCGATGGGAGAGACAGTTCGTCTACGGGTTCCGCATAATTACGAGATCACGTCCGTCCGCGAGACGTCTAGAGTCGCGCGAAGAGAGTCTGTTAATGTAATCCAAGGGTTTCCAGAGGTTCATTGTCACCCGGGCGAGAACTCGCCTTTGTTTATCTCCGGTAAGTGTTCCCGACCAGCGGCGTGTGCACATATCGCCGTCGATCTCTCTGTACACCGTCTTTCTTTCTTTCTTACACACGCCGTCTGGTTAACGAACTGAGATCCGCTTCTGAAAGGCAATGACGATGACGATGACGATGACGACGATGACGACAACAATTCACCACGCTCTTTTCCGGCTCCACGTTACGTTCCCTGCCACATAACTTCATTGTAATTAGACATTTAGATCCAATTGCGCGATTGTTCTTGTCACATAATTAACAAGGTGACATTGCGTGATGGCATCTCGCGTCTTCCGGCCTTCGCGTGGATCATCGTTACACGGCGGAAGTTTTGATATCGTAGCGGAATATCATCGCAGACTTTACTGTCTTGAGTCACAAAACAAGAATGCATAGAAATTAATTAAAAAAAAAAAAAAAGAAATATATATGATAATTTAAATTTAAAAAACTAAGATTTTATACATAACAGGTGTGCGTCAAATCGTTGCAACAAACCGCGCGAAATACGAAAATGCATTTGCAAGATGAGCTCTCTCATCGCGTGGAAGTGTTTTCGAGGCGCGTACAACGACCTGGATTTGATATAACGGCGCGAACGGACGGCGTCTTTCCCACTCTCTCCTTTCTCCTGTCCTCGTTGTAAGCCGCGGTGTTCATAATATCTAACGGGGCCGACTTATGAGCCCGCGCCGCAAGTATGTGTACGTGTACATTAGATAGAGCGCGCGCGCGAAAAACGCGCGTACCGGTTAAAAGACCGAGACGATCGTTTCTCGCGTTTTATCGCGCGCGCGCGCGCGAATTTATTCTCGTCGAATGTAATTGCGTGCGCGCAGCCGCGGCTCGCGAGGGTCGTTTCTCATATCGGCGAACACACGCGGTGGACGTTATTCCCACGTGCAGAGACAACTGAAAGCAAAGCGCGCGTATCTCACTCCAAGCGGGCGTATCTCTCTGTCGGCCGATTATAATTCCCGTCCGATAAGACGGCGCGATAACGTTCAAGTGAAATAATTGACTTCTCGTGTTTAGCAGCGGCAAACCCCGTTAATCCGACGCTTTCGGAGCGATACGGAGATTCTCGATCATCGCGCGCTCTCGTTCGTCGGATCGATGCGCCCGGAGTATCGATGATACACTCGCTCTTCTCGTCCGTAACCACCTCGACACCCTGACACAAATCTCGATTCTCTTTTTTTTTTTTTTTTTCGTCGCGACTCCAGCCACGCGGACTGCAAGCCGCGGCTCGCACATTTGAGGCGTTCGGTGCAGCTTCGATCAGTTGAAGCGAGAAGCAATGACTCTGCTTCTCGTTTCGCGAGAAGAATTAATCGAAGCTGCACGATATGGGGTAACCGAATCTATAGTTATAACACTTCTTCAATGATTGGCACTTATTGGTTTTTTTCTAGTTGTTAATCTTTATGTATGATAACTTTTTTTTTATTTGATATTACAGTAGGTTAATTAGATTGTTGATGTATGGCAACGTTTTAAAATCTTTAAATTAGCGCTCTTAAAAAAATAATTGACAGGTCTTTAAAGTGTCGATCATTGGGCTTGAAGTGTCAATCATTGAGTGTTTTACCCTGGCGCGCTGTCTCAGTGTGTGAAACCCGGTTTAGTCTCCGTTATTGTAATTTGTTTCGATCTCTGTTTATGAATCATAATAATACATTGCACTTGAGTTCGACTTTATTTATTATTACGAATCTGCGCTCGAATCGGTCGAGCGTAATAATCGCGGTATCGATAAAGTGATCTCACGATAGCACGGATAAATCGATGTAAACACACTGCTGTATTTCAAGATGTGTTTTATTTGCACAATCACACATGATGTAGATTATATAGTCACAAGATCTCGTCTAAGATCAATCAAATATTTGGATTTGTATATGAAAGTATTCATGTTAGATTATCAGATCGAATTTATACGCGAGAGATATCGCAAAGCGACATCGCGCTTGTAATTTTTCACCGTGCAAACGATCGTGCAATTATGATCAGCGCCAGTGTGTCCGTGCATTAAACTTGATAATATTTGATGATCACTTCTCTCGAGAAGTCACTAGAGCGAACGCGATCGATGTGTTCCGCGTGTCGGATCGATACCCTCCCGATACGGCGTGATACGGATTTAGCCGGCGCGATGGTATATTTAGCCTGGGAAAGATCTTATCGAAACTGGTTAGACCGGCGCTATGATGTCCCTGTGTAACGATTATGCCGCGCCGAGCGATTGCAAAAGTTCGATTCGGACGCGTCGTATAAACCGGCTACGGATAACTTTGTAGGAGCCGTTTTAACGGGGATATCGACAGTCATCGCGAGTGTCTCCTCTGTCCTCGTGAGATTCCGCGCGATATCTTCCTCCTCCCATCTCCGCCAGTCTTCGTTTTACCTGTTTATTCTCCTCAGATGCAGAGAAATCGCTTAGCGATAAATACTTCAAGTAAGGATTATTTATCTCGTTAATGTAATAGAAATTATTTTACGACGACGCCATAATCGCTCGAAGAGAAACGTCAAAGTAATGCCATATGCAAGACGATAATCTCTTGTAATACAACGTAGTAATGCTGCAAAATATAATGTTTCTGATAAGAAGCCAATACACAAGCCAGTACAAGCCAATTTGAATCGGTAGTATCAAAATTACTCGAGAGAGAAAGAAACGTTTAGTTTTATTTAGAATAAAAAAATCGAAGACTTTTTATTGTATATAAAAGATGCTCGTGTATATTGAAAAGTATATCAATAACACTCTTTGTTTTGTGTGTCCGCGACAAAGAGCGCTCACTCTCTCCTGATAAGATTTTTCATCGATCGCGCGCGATCGTCATTTAATTGGATACCGCCGACGACATGGCGGCAGTCTCTCTCTCTCTCTCTCTCTCGACGGAAAGAACTTGACGGATTAACGATTATTCGCCCGAGGCTAATCGATTTTAATTTCAATCTCGCGCTACGCGCGGCGCGGCGAAAACACCCCACTTGCTTCACCCGCCTGCCGTGGCACTCTCTCTCCGCCACACAGCACTCTTCCAGACGCGTCCGTGATTTTCTCTCTTTTCTCACTCACGGAGGCGAAGCCACGGTCTCGCGATTTTTCGACTTCACGCACGCACCGCCGCTTAACGAGCGGGCGCGTCTCTCCGGCGGTGTCGGCGGCGGCGGCGCGTACGTTGGGTCGCCGTCGCATCGCGAAAAGCTGTCTGGAAAATCATCCCATTAAGGGAGCGTGTTTAACTCGTCGCCGAGCTGGCGCTACATAAAAATAACCATCAGCAAATTGCGGGAGCGTGATGCGCTTGCGGCGGCGGCGGAGAGAGCGGGCGTAACCTCCGCGCGTTACCTCTGACAATGATAATTGGACTCGTCACGTTTTCCCTCTCCGCGCTGCCCACTTACGTCAATTTAAGCGATTAATCGAGGAAAAATGTCGTCGGGTCGAGCACACGTTTACCTGTCGCGTTGAAGAAGAAACACACGTTGCAGCAACGAGCAACTATGAGGCACCTTGTCTGCGGAATTAATTTCCTGGGCCGATCACGTGTCGCTCATAAACGCAACGTGAAGCACGCATCGGGAACTCAACCTCAGCGTCAGCCTTCACCTTCGCGCCGACCGACACTCGCGCTAAAACGCATCGCTGTAAACCTCGCCACTGTAAATTAACACCATCAATCAAATTGATGTGCATTTCTAAGTATCGTTAATTACTTTTATTTTTCGGCGTCGCTTATACACACGCGACTTTGTGTGTATTCGATCAGCTCTTCGTTTTTCTTTGTCTACATAGATATTGAAACAAATCGTCTCGAAGGAATCAAAAAAACGTTTGAAATCTTACGGCGTAATCTCGAATCGCTCTATATGCGCTCTATAATGCTCGCCGATGCGGCAACGTTTGCCGCGGCGCTTTGGTCCGCGGCGCGCCGGAGCAGAAGAAACGACGCTTATGAAACGTATCGTTTGAGAGCGGCGTTTAAACTTTCGCTCTTCTTCTTTTGTCGCTTTTCTTTCGAGTTCCTCGACTTCGTGGCCATCGGAGCGCGACGCGCTACGGTCGGCCGTCGCTCCCGCGCCTTACCCGCGCAAAATGATAACGATCTGTTTATACAACATGGCGATTTTTTCCTCCCGCATTCTCGTCTAATTTCCAACGCGAATCCTCCGCTAAAACAAGTATCCGGTAGCTGATTATCCTCCCGTAACCATAACACGCATATCATATTGAAAACTCGTTCCCTCGAGGCTCTGTGAAGAAGGAAGAGAAGCAGCGCGAGGACAAGAAAAAGAAGTGAGCGCAGTCTCTCTCTCTCTCTCTCTCTCTCTCTCTCTCTCTCTCTCTCTGTCTGTCTCGAAAGGAGTAAGGCGAACAAGAGCAACGAGGCACGATGAAGAAGCCGATGCAGTCATGGTCCGATAAGCGAGAATCTATGCGGAGCAAAAGGGGGCGGGAAGGGAGACACTTTGCGCACGGCTATCTTCTGTCTAAATATAGCTCAGAAGGATTCTAAAACTACTCGCTGTGCGTGTATCCTAGTTATCCGAAGTAACTCCGCGTGCGATCGGCCGTGCTGCAACCTTGCTCGTCGGAGTTCTGGAAAATCGCCAATCGGGTTTTACTCTCGCTCAGAAGAGATTTTTAATCGCCGAGCATTGCTTTTACCTTCGGGTCGTTACCATCTTCTCATTTAGCGAAATATCAACCCATTTTATTTGCTTTCTCCCATTTTTCCACGGTGTGTACAGAAATACTGCACACACGTTGCGTATTTTCGCTTACGCAATTTCAACGACGCTGTTATTCTCAAAATATCGCGTTCTTCTTTACGCTCTCGGATTAAACGAGCTCGTTCCCGAGAAATCGTATTCGCGTATGTACAGGAGCAAAGTAGGATTCTCAATTAAATCCGTTCCCATCAGCGCGTTGTTGACGTTGAACGTTTCTTCGGTCATCGATCATGCGGCGAGAGACTTGAATTCGATCTTTTATTTCGCGACACACACATGCGCGCGCGTTTTCCCCGGGGCGCGGCAAAAAAAAAAAAAAAAGAAACATGGAAGGAAGCGCCTTTAACCAATGCGTCTGTCCCTTGCTACTCCGGGCTGTTATGGTAAGCGAGCGTCATAGTTTATTGCACCTAATAACACGCGGTAAAAAGCAGCCGGACGAGATTCAAGCTCGCTCTCGCGAGCCGCCCAGCTTCCTCGAGCCGCGCTGTGGCGGCGGCGCCGTCCGCGCGCATACGCGCGAGGTCGCGCATAACACGCGTCGCGAGAACGCCGATCGATTACGCGCCGCATCCATTGCGATCTGCAAGCTGATGAGCTTCTCATGGATGAGGCGGGTTTTTCGCGCAAGGCGAGGTAATTATTTTATGGCGACGAGCTGTGGCATTAGACAGCAGCGGTTGACTGCATAATTACGGTTATTCGGGAGCGACGGGACTAATAGAAGCGTATCAGAAACACACACACATATACGCGCGCGCGCAGGATGCGACATTACGTCCGAGAGATGAGCTCGAAAAAACCGTTCTGTAATCTGTTTCGCTCTTCCTCTATTTGTGCGTGTTAAAAAAAAAAAAAAAACACGATTTGAAATACGGCGTGTACTGTACCAGGCCGAGTCGAGAGAGCAGCAGCAGCCTCCGACGCCGCACAGAGAAACCGGGGACTAATATTCACGAGAAACTTACGACCGCGCGGTTGTCGTCGCGCGCGAAAGCATTTATAACGCCGGATATAGTCGCACGTTTAAAACGTGAGCTATCGCGTTTAAAACGTGCTCGCGTAAATGTAATGAGCATATATGTATTAACGATTCCGTGAGTGGGGTGATATCTTCCCTGTAGCCCCGGCGTCTTCCTCCCCAAGTCGTTTTTCCCGCCGCGACAACTGGATTTATCAAGATCCGCGCGCGCGCGTAAGCCTGTAATTAGAATACAAGAAGTTGCTGCTCTTTGCAAGCGAGGTTTCACATTAACGAATCGATTCCCCGAACCTATCCTATCCTCTCGTCGGGAAACAGTTTGATATTACGCGATGCGAATCAGAATTTCCTATCAGATAGCGGTATTTTATTGCAACATTATCCCTACACCGCAGTATCTTACCGCGAGAATATACGACTTGCCGCGTAAGCATTATTATCTATTACGGCAATTCAGTACTTACTTCGCCGCGCGATATCACCCGCTTATACCGCGAGCAATTTACCGCGCGGAATAATCGGTTCAATTCGCGATTCATCGCTAATATGAGTCCCGCTTTAAACGTCGCACAATGAAACGTCGATAACCTGCTCGTTAGCGTTATCAGCTAACTGTAACGGTACGACAGATAGATTTTCGCGCGTTCGATTGCGGAATGACGCGCGGCAATCGCCTCGTTGTGTTCGGCGCATTCTTTCGAGATAACGAAACAAACGTTGCGTTGTGTTCCGCGCGCGCCCTTTCGCCATTCGTCGCCAATTATCCCAGAGTCGGTAAATCACTCGCCGACACTCGCTATTTGTCAGCGGCTATTCCGGATAGCCGGTTTCCGTGCGCGCGCGCGGTCGGATACGAGAGAACGATAATCACTTATTTCGACGTGTCAACAGGTTGATAATTAATCGTTTGCTCCGGACGGGGCGGGGCGTGAAAGGATCGACGGTGCATTCTGGCCGTTGTCATCGGCCGTGATCGCGACTTAGAGAAAATAGAGAAACGTCGCCTCGGCGCTTGATCGATTTCGAGCAAGGAGATAAAAAGCAAAGTGATCAGACGCGTGGCGTTTTGTCGGCGCTCTACGTGGTGACTCTGTGCACGAAGGGGGAGAAAAACATTTCTCGCGCGTCGACCGTGACAAAAAAAAAAAAAAATAGCTCGGCGAGAGATCGCATAAATCACGTCACTGCGCGCGACGTGGCTAACAACGTTGCGGATGCAATTATTACAGTATCGGCGACGAACCAAAAATCGCGAGAACAGGTTTCGACGACGGCGCGGCGCTTCATCATCCGGTCCCGCGAACGCGTTTTCTTCGAAAACACATTCAGCCGACCGGCCGGGACACAATTTGCTGTCAAAGCGGCGACGACAACGAGAAACGAAAAATGAACGAAAACGAAGACGAAGCGGCGGCGCGGCGCGGCGCGGCCCTGGCGGAGTGACGCCTTTCGTAAAGGGGCGTCCGTCGGGATGGACGATACAATTACACGCTATACATAGAACTGCACGGAGCATAAGTAACATGATTAATGGACGATAACGCAATTACGCCATGATACGCCTCGCGTGCACCGTTCTCTGTCGCTCTAACGCCGCGCAAAGTGCGCGTCGCTTCGCTCGGCCCGCCTTGGCGTGCACGCTCGTTTTCCACGCGGCCTCGTGCAAAACGTCCACCCTTATACATCATCCGCTTTCGTTACGCTTGTCCCGCTCCTTTACCCTGGTTTTCTCCCCGTCTACCCCATTCACCCTTAATCGTCGCGTTTAGTCTTTCGGACACGTCGTGCGAGGAATCGAAAAGAATGGACGCGTGAAAGGCGAATGTGCTGTGGCTAAGTCAAAATCGATTTCGCCTCGACGAAATTACCGAGCAGGCATTAACAACTTCGGAATAACAGAAATTACTAATAAAGAACTTGACATTAATTAAATAATCTTTTTTCGTGACAATGATATAAATATAGCAGATATAAAATTTATTGATGCACAACAAATTTATAGGTTTGCTGTTTAATATTATATTAACAAAATAGAAAAACAAATAAGGTTAAAAATTGCATAATTATTTAAGTCAAGAATAAATACTAACATTGTCTTGTGAGAGGAATTAAGAATACTTGTGTCTCAAATATCTCGAGAAAAAGTACATGAAAACATGACTGACACACGTGTGCAGGCACGGCGCGAATCTGGAAGGTGAATCGATGAGCCGGCTGAATTATTTATATCTGTTGCGTCGTACCTTGCGCAGATGTAAGTAAAAGCGTTATGAGATACGATAGATTAGAGATTATCGCATTAATGTATCAAGACGCCATCGTAGGACTTGATCGTACAGCCGCGGAGGATGATGACGCGGCGCGCCGCAGCCACCGATGACTCATGCAAATGCGTATTCCTCGCGCGCGGATTCTGGATCCGGTTTTCTTTTCGTATTAATGAATTCGCGATCGCGGCGATCGATTAGAACAAGACAAGCGCGATGTTAAATTGTTTAAAAAAAAAGTCGCGGTTTTGTATACACGCGAATCACATTCCGAAGTGTTCAGATTAAACACCAACTTGCGAAAACATCATCAGTAGATTTTAAAAACTCGACTTGTAAAATCTGTGTACGAATATTAAGAAACTCGATATCGAATTATCGAATTCAATGTTTACGAAACACAGCGATAGTGTAAATTGCCACAATTTCACTCGATTATTCACCGTTCGAAGATGTGCGCATTTCGAACGCCTTGAGCGTTCGTCCTTGCTTTGTCACGACGACGTCTTCTCGTCGGTTCAGAACGAATACCTCGAGACAATTAACGACCGGTAAACTGCAAAGGTCTGATCGATCGCCTTTGACCTAACCGCCTTTGGCGATTATCGGGAGAGGTTTACACTCGCAATTTTGCAACAAAACGAGATTATTCGTTAGAAGAAATTCGTGGAAGCGACCGAAATATGCGTTCACAGAACGAAGTTCTGACCGCGACAGGTAATTTCTTCAAGATTGGATGATCTACTATGAAAGATCTGTAACTTGTGCGCATAGAATCGTCTTTTATCCGGAATTTTCCACGTTAAGCTTATCAAAATATACAAAGGCATTTTATATCGGGCAAGGGTTGGTTTAGGTCTGCAAGACAGATGTTATTTAAGCCTTTCTGTGGAAACGTCGGTTCACTTGTTTATGAGATTCTATCCGTTCTCTCGGCTGAAGAAACAAACTATAATATTTCTACAGATAATTATTATTGTTTATCGTTTTTTTTTCTCCGCGCGATGTATGAAACATCATCCTTTTAAACGCATGTGCATCGTTACCAGTAACTTACGTCATTCTCTCAGCAAGGATCCGGATGGAAACAAACGAGGAGGGGAGTGTTTAGGTAAAGGTGGTGTGTGCGCGTCTTCGTCTTAGCGATTATAATAAAACTGTCGATTGGCAAAACCGGCCGGTGACACCTGGCCGGACGGTCAGGTCGTAAAAGGATACGGAAACCAACGGGAAAACGTTATTCTGTTATTTGCAATATACATACAGACACGCGGAAGGTTGATTGAGTTCAAAGCCGGATAGGCAGAGAGAAAGAGTGAGAGAGGTCGTGGTTCCTGCTGCGATAACGAAATAACCCGAATGACCGAAGACACGTAGACTCGTTAACCCTCGTGCTCGACGAACGGTAACGACGATGCAACTTCGACGTTAGGCTCCGCTAATAATTCTGACGCCCAATGACGATCGAATGCACGGACGGAGATCAAGTTAATGACTGGATTCATCATTGGCGATAGTCGTCGTTCAGCGACTGTCAGTCGCGGACACGGTCAAGAGGTCCTGGCAGGATTATACGGCGCCCGGACGCATTGATTTTAATTCTATTACGTGTTATAATCACACTCGCATGTAAAACGCCACGCTTTAAGAGAGAAAGAAAGAGAGAGAGAGAGAGTTATGCTACTTCAGAAATACATAGTTGTCTGTCTTTTATTCCAGTCTCGAGTTAAATCGGCTTCGGCGACCTATTCGCCGATCAGCAAAATAATACTTTCGATCGCTTATGAATAACCTAACCTAACCTAATCCCTAATCCGACCGATTCTGGGTTTATTCAACATCGCGATGAACAGTTAGTTTCCTGGATGCGGAGATACGCGCGCATACCTGTCGAAGCGTGACCGCCGTATTTCATCGCGGCGGTCTCTCGACGTATTTCTTTACCACCGTGCGGACTATTTTTGAGAAGATCGATAGTCGGGTTTTCTCAGGTGGGCACGACTTCTGGAAGTCGTTCGAGGTGTGGGATCGCGCTATTTCTGGCGAATCGCCAGGAATCAGAAGGCGCCTACTTTCTGTCTTCGGTCGCGATCCCAACGCGTCGTTTCTCGAATAACAATGACCTGCCGCTGCCATTTCTCTATTTGACATTACGGTCAGCGATAGAACAAGAAGATCTCAAATTATGTTTGCCGAGATACTAAATGTTTCGTTTCAAAGAGAAATTTCATTTTCCCGCTAACAATAAGGTCGCAACTAATTTTTTAAATTGTCAAGGCTCGAATGAAAAGAAATTCGCTTTTGACTGTGATTTTCAAATTTTTTTTTTTTTTTTGGCTTGTTTCGAAAAATTTCGATGATGAATGACGCGATACTCGCCGAAGCGTATAAGCGCACTCGGCTGCGAACTCAGCATGACGCTGCATTCGTCGTGCGATTCGCGACACAGGAATTTTTGTCGTGTCGTTAGAGAAAGGAATTCATCACAGAAAATCTATACGATTCCGGATTCGCGCGGTGTTATAACGGGACGCGTATTTAACTCCCCATTCACAGGACCGTGGAGTAGTCCTTGCAACGGAATCAGACTCGGATTTAACCTCTCCTAGGCGCCATTAGATTCTATTAAATTTCTTTGTCCTCTCGGAACGTGCGCGTTAGAAAGGTTTATTCGCTAATGTAATTAGAAAGGTCGTTTGTTATTACCTCATTCGCGTCGCGCAAGTACCGACGATTTGCACTTACCTAGATCGTGATTCTTGGAAGTTAATGCAATCTGATTTTCCTCCTTTTCCGAGAAGTCTCGTCTTTTATTAGCGAAATTAAAATCTGGATTATATATATAAA
This sequence comes from Pseudomyrmex concolor, assembly GCA_014839585.1. Classification (NCBI taxonomy): domain Eukaryota; kingdom Metazoa; phylum Arthropoda; class Insecta; order Hymenoptera; family Formicidae; genus Pseudomyrmex; species Pseudomyrmex concolor. Next base: position 20,569 of record QVOB01023069.1, read on the forward strand.
TTTTCGCGAAAATCTACGATGCTACATCACAGAAGCTACACCTGAAGTATATTTTACGTACACGTTACAAGATTGCAAGCTGAAAGGAAACGAGCGGGTCTTAAAGTTGAAAATTTTTTCATGGTCACCGGTAACGAACACGCGGCAACGATAATGCGCATTCCCGATGGCACACCCTTTGTAATTCCAGACAAAAAGCATTCGGACGTCATTAATTCCGAAGTCAGTGCAGAGTCGCCACTTTCATAAGCTTCGTAACGGGACGCGCGTCTTAATACTCGCGGATGGGAAGATAGCCCT
>QVOB01023070.1:0-24541 GCA_014839585.1 Pseudomyrmex concolor
TATATATATATATATATATATATATATATATATATATATATATATATATATATATATATATATATATATATACACATACGTACATATATAATATTGTCCTTATAAGTTTTTTTCTCTTTTTCTCATGTATTTATCCTTAACCGGCTGTTAGTTGTAAAACGTCATGAAAAAAAAAACCGTTGCTTAAAAAACCGAAAATGTTAATCAGAAAAAATGGTATAGGTATTTTTGTTGAGCTTATGTATGTTTGTGTAAAACTTAATTTGAAATCATTAAATTTATATCGTTCTTTCAATTCTTTTTTATAAATGCAAACCAAGTCAAACATTTAACTCAAAAGAAAATTATGCGAACAAGACCAAAACTATCAAATATAAAAAAAATATAAAAGAAAACATAAAATACATAAAAGTTCATAAACAAAATGTAGAAAAGATACGTATAAAATTAATCAATTTAATAAAAATCTCGAAAAAATTATAACATCCATATATGTATATATATATATATCACATTCAACTGTTTTGAATATATAAAATAGAACAATTTAAACACTAATGTCACATTCATATAATTTGAAAAAAATAAAATATGAAAATTACAATACATACAAATGGTACGTAGAAAAAATATCAAATCGCTATCGAGCGCATACAATAGGAACAACTCGTTTTGTAATTAAGTAGATATGTAAAATGCAATGAAAATCACTTGTTGCGAATTGCAGACTACATATATGTATATATGACGAAAAACGCGCGGGAACAGTTTGCATTAATAAAGAAAAAAATAATCACGATAATAATTCTATCTGCTTGTATCGGATGTAAGAAAGAGATCCGAGCGGTCGAGTATCATTCACTGCTTGCACGCAATCAATTATAGAGTGTACTATCTCATATTTATATAATCCGTATAATATTATATAAAAATATATTTCTCAATCAATAACATTACAATAAATGAGTATTATCAGCACATTTTTTCTCATATCTTGTTTCGTTTTTTTTTTTTTTCGTAAATAGTGGTAGTAGTAAAAAAACACGATGCCTATCGCGGATAACCGGAGCTTTTATATATACGAAACGTCGAGAAAGTACAACCGTAACGTGTAACTGGTAATTCGCCTTATGTTCGCGCTCACACACACACACACACACACACACAGTCACTAAATTTTTTTTCATAATACGATAATATCTGTATTTTATCTTTTTTGTTTATCAATAACAATATCACTTATTATTTGTGGTACGTGTAAATAAAAAGACGCATAAACTGTTATAAAATACATTCTCGAGTATTATCAATCTGTGTAGAGTATATATATATATATTTATATATACGTTTTTTTCTACGCGCCTGAACGAATAAAATCATATAAACGTCGTAATCATTTTAATATACAATATTGGAAGCATTTAATATCATACTTAAATGGTAAATATTACATCTATATTCGGGCCTCGGATTTCGGTGAAAATAATCATCGCGAGGGTTCTGGTGTGCATTTCGTGTCTCTCATCGCACCTTTCCGCAGAATAACACATGAACGTAAAAAAATAAAACGCAGAGAATCTAATTATTGAAGATCCAAAAAATTTGAAAGATCTAAAGAATGAAACAATAATGTATCGATCAATATAATTATTATTAATGTTTCAAAGTTTCTTTAATCTTTACTACGTTTTTTTTTGAACATTGATGTGTGTTATTTCCTTATTAAAACCATCGACTTATACTCTGCCATAAAAAATACGCACTTTAGTAAGTTGATATCATCTGGCGAAAACAAAGTCAAAGTTTTGGCAAAAGGTGCACGTATTGCTGTTTTTGTTGCAAGAGGAAAAAGTGATAAATAAAATGAGGCCCTGAAAAACGGATTCTCGCGGAATGTGTAGCGCATTTTATGACGTATACCACATATTAGCATCGTCTCGAATATCGTTAAACATGTTATATCATAGGAATAACGCGTTAACATGCCACCTTGTAAGTACAATAGTAAAAAAAATTTCTCGCATGGACATCAATCACCGCGCAACCCGCATGGCCCTTAAAAATCCCACATTCTTCCTTCTTTTCTTTCATTCACACTTTTCTGCATGATCGCTTGCTTTTCTTTTCTCTTTCTTTATTTCTCTCTCTCTCTCTTTATATAGTTAGATAATAATATAGAATTGTAATAATAATATATGACTTTTTTATCAAGTATATAATTATTCATTGTAAGGAGGCGGAACATGAGATTCTAATCTTGTCTTTACGACAAAGTTTCTCCGTGTTAAGCTCAATTAACAGCTGTATTTGAGACATTTGATTTGATGAACTCAATATATTTATCTCGCTATCCGTGTAAACCGAGATTTTCGTTTTACAATATGCGCGATCTCCACTCTCAACTGAAGTTTTATTGAAGCCTGAGTTTTGGGAATTACTTGTCACTTTAATTAAAAAGTAAATTCTTTTTCTTTCATCTCGTCAAATATTTAAATCGTTGTGAATATAGCTCTTGTACATTATATTTATTAGTTTTGCGAATGGATACCGCGCTCCTTATACGGACGTGGCTAACAAATTTGTACATTAATTAGTTTCCTTATTATTGTCATGATATATATAATATCTTGTTAATAAAAATACTAAAATATTATGTATATAATATGTTATACATATATATAATAGATTATTGCATTATGCTTTTTGGTACCGTTACATGCGTTTGGCTTATTTGTCGACTTACATTTGCCATGAATAACCTTTTTTTCGCTATTATTTCCTTCCTTCTACATACACTGTAGAATATAATCACTAAACTCTAAAAGTTTAAACGATGGCAAGACGAGACTGTACAAAAAGTCTCTTAGACGCGAATTCTAATATGTATTTCAATCATTTAATATTCAGTCATCTTTAAATCGCATTGCCTAGACTATTTCTTGTTTGCAGTTTTTCTTTTTTTTCTTCCTTGAAGTACGATCTGGCTATCAACAGCGCCATGATTTTCTAGTGTGATGTCGCAGCATTATGTATTATACTTATAACCTTGTGAAATATCGTAACTTCCTTCAAGATTCACGTCGCAAGAGAAAAATATATATAAAAAGGCGTCCTAACATTTTCTTGAAAATCGTGGAGGGCAAAGTTACAAAAAAAACTTTAAACATATATATAGGTAAACGAGCAGGCCATGGACGATCAAACATAGTACTCTTATTCTCTGTAGGGCTTACAATAAGAGTACCGATGATTCATATGCTGGCTGTAGGAGCCGGAGTGAGAGAAGCGCTTGAGGCACTTGGAGCATTGGAAAGGCTTTTCGCCGCTATGCAGCCGCTTGTGTTCAGTCAGATGATGCTTGTGCTTGAACGCTCTTGAACACTCCACGCATTTGTATGGCCTTTGCCCTGTAACGAATCATTTATTTAGTTAAAAAAAATTTATTTCTTTGCCGAACAAAACACACACACACATATATTTACCGGAATGTTCATATTTGTGTCTCGCGAGGGAGCTGTGTTTGGAAAATGTTTTGTCACACCGATCACAGAAATAAAGACCCTGCTCGGTTTCCGTTGCCACGGGAGTTGCTTCTGGTTGAGATGCCGCTTCACTTTCACCTTTCGTATTTGCTTGATTTTGACTCTAACAAATAGTACAATTATTTATTGGATATTTATTAATTGCAAACTTTTCAAAAAAAGTAATTTTATTGTTTGTTTTTACTTTTGTGCTTATCTCTCTACTGGAAGGTGTGCACTTTGCTTCGACAGGATCAGTAGAAGTCTCTTCGTCTATGACGAGAGGCAAATCTTCGACATCATCATTATCGACGTTTGAAACGGGATTGTCGATCTTCTGCTCGCTCGGAGATGAGGTATTTCTGCTTGATGTATCATTTTCTTTTATAGTTGATATAGCGAGTGACTCCTTTTTCGATAAATCTAACGGCTGCTCATTGACTTGATGGTGAATATGATGCAAAATTTGATCACGAATATCATCTTCTGTTAAATCGTCTGTTAAACGTATCAAAGTTGGTGATGCTTTTGATTCTCTTCGGTCTCTAGCTCGAGAATTTTGAAACCAAACCTATAATACAACATGATAATTGTTGATTTATATATAAAAATTACAAATCAATAAGAATTATATAGGTTGGCCAGTAATGACCATATATAATGGTGGAATATTATCTCTCGTGGGCGGATAAAGCAAGTAGCGTCAAAAAATTCTTTTGCGAATTTCGCATTAATAATTGAGATGTTATGTTAATTTATAAAGATCCGCGAATTAACGTGCGTGAAGACAATCTAATGTCTCGCGCGCTGTTTATAAAGAATTCTTTCTATTGAATCATCGCGCGTCTAGCAACGTGAGCGCGCGAATCATTGATCTATCTTTTCACACGGACGCACATTCACATAGATCTTTATAAGTTAATGAATAACTCATTTTAAATATTGTGAAACAATATTCGCAAAAATGAAGAAGAACCTTTCGACTCAGCACAATCCATTTGCACACGAGAGATAGTACGATTATTATTACATGTAATAAAATTTTTCGATTATTCTGTTCTTTAAAATATTCCCACCTGTACAACACGAGTAGGAAAATTAATATAATTTGCAATCATGTTGAGCTCGTCCTTCTTAGGTCGCGGATTGATAGCGTAGTAACCCCTCAAAACAGCTAATTGTTCATCGTCTATGAGCGACCTAGCTCTAACTTTCCTCCCATTATCGTTGTGTGTTTGGTTGACCTCGTCCTCATCCTCCGAATCCGTTTCAGAGCTGTGCTTCATTTTTTTCTTATTAACTGATTTTGATGTCTGTTGATTAGCGTTTTCAAGTTTTGCAGCCAAACCTTCACTCTGCTGATCATATTGATCTGTTACTGTCCAATCTGGACAATGTATCATTTCACTGGAGATTTCACTATCTTGATCCTATGTATAAGGATTTTAACATTCAGATTTCTTGTCTTCAGAGCAAACTAAGAGAGAGAAATAGAGAAAGAATTATTAGAGAATTATTTTCTCATTACATACTTGACAATCTTCCTCGAACTTTCGCTTCATTGTAGCCGGAGATGTGGAGAGCTTTCGCACGTTTGCCTCAAGTAATTCCTTCGTCACAGACGTATTTATAGTTTCTAGAATTCGTCGGACAGCATCAAGACCCGAATATGTTGACGCGGGAGATTCTTTGCCCTCGGTACCTTCTGTTCCCTCAGAATCCGCTGTCGATGGACTCATCACTTCTCGATGCGTCTCGAATTGCTCGGTGATCTCGTCCAGTCGTTTAGAATGCAAATATTGCACTAATTTGCCTAGCGAGGACTGCAGGAAATAACTTCCAAATCCTGACATTTGAGGTAACAGAGTCGGCACGTCGTAAATACCTAAATATAAAAAAAAAGAAGTTTCAAATGTTTTGACGTTTTTTAGAAGCTTTATCTAAAAAAAAAAAAAAAAAAAAACAACTTTTTATTTTTGTTTTACTTTTGTCATACTTGTCATACTTTAAAATTATCTCTTAAATCTCTTCGTCGCTGATAAAAAGACAGTTTTGTATAACAAACAGTAACATTGATCAGTAAGTCTACCTGCTCCCTCTCTTTGTATCTCCTGATAATCCGAAAGTGACATTTTTGGCAAAATCGGTAGAAACGTGTTATTGTTGGCAGTCAACACATCAACGTCGCGCCGTCCCGATAACGGTTGATGATGTGTCTTTTTCGGTCCTCGATCGACATTGCTTATAGTGTTTTGCCTCGTCTTCTTTAAATTCATTATCAAACATTTTTTTGCAGTCATGTGACTCGAATACGATCCAGAATGAGAGAAACGTTTGCCACAATTGTTACACTGGAATGGCTTTTCTCCGCTGTGAATGCGCAGATGTTCCTAGAATATAGACCAAATTGCCTGTTCAGTTTAAAAGCAGGCATAATTTAAGTCGTCTGACTTCTTTATTGTCGTTACTCGTGGAGCAAAAAAAAAAATATAAAAAATAAAAAAAATAAAAAAAAATAAAAAAAAATAAGAAAAATAAAATAATTCCCAGAAAGATTAAAAACAAAAATTAGAAATATTAAATTACAATTACTTCATTTATAATAACTAAAATATAATAAAATAAAGTATACAAAAAAAAAGAAACACTAAGAAATATAATAAAAATGATAAAAGAAAGTAATACATCGGATTCTGCTAAAACTTTTTGTAAAAAAAACAAAAATTACAACAGATTTCTGTGGAACTTGACAATAATTGAACAAAAAATAAAATGTTATTGTATTTCTAAGAAAATACCTTAAGGTGATGTTTAAATTTGAACGCTTTTTCGCAATGAGGACATTTGAACTTTCGTAAAACGGCGCTTTCATCATGGCTAATCATATGCCTCTGTAATCTGTAGACGTTGGCGAAAGTTTTGCTACACACCTTGCAGGACTGTTTGATCATAAAAAAAATTTGTTATAAACAATATATAATTAGATAATAAAAATTATAGTACTACAATATTATCTGCACATTTGTATTATAATTATGTATAAAGAAATTGTCAACAAATAGATATTTAACACACTTTCAAAAACCAATAACAACGTTATTATAATATCTGTATTTTTACGAGACGATTTGTCATGTCATGTTTTATTTGGATTACTAATAATCTTTTTTCTTGTAAAAATTGTGTGCGAAAAAGAATAAACGGCGCTCTGACTCTCTAAAAGTTGACTCTTTTATAGGATATAATATCAATAAGCGGATTGTGAGCAATCAACCATCTAACTATTCATCTAACTATTCAGTTCAGCTAAGGTATCCAAACCATCTAAACGCGAACAACATATACGTGTGTGTATGATAATGTCGTTGACAGTTTTTATCATGCAATTTCGTACCACTTGGGAGAACTGGGCGTTAGGATCGTGCTTGTCAACAGTGTAGGACGCTTTGTGCGTGATCTCGAGATGATGCTGCAGGACGCAAACATCCCGGCAGAAGATGTCGCATTGAGGACACCTCTCACCACCGTTTTGCTCCTTTGCTGCAGACGACCCGCCTTCCCTGTCGCCGCTGCCACTACCGCGCGTTCCTCCGCTACCACTGCCTCCATCGCCGACAAAACTTCCACCTTCCGCAGTACGTGCTCCACGCGCGCAACCTCCGCCCACCTCCGCCGTATTTGTGACACCTGCGTCGTCCTCGCTAGTACAGCCTGCAACATGAGCGTATGTAACGCGCAACTTTTTATATATGTCATCTTTTCGTCAGAAAGGGAGGATGTTTTTTGTGTACGCTCACGTCAAATAATGAAACATCTCTCAATGATGCTAACACTGTACGGTATAACAATATACACACATACATCAAAATATAATATTCTATAATTTCCTTCTTCAACACATTTGTAACATTATAGCAACTGTCATTATGTATTTTGAGTTAAGAAAAATACATATTAATTTACTTAAAATATAAAGAAAACAATTACAAATATTATTAACTTTAATTCTGTAAACAAATTTGTTTTTTAGATACACATCCTGTAAATCCTAGACATTTATGTCTGACGCAATTTTTTTATTGGTTAAAACGTTGCAAACATTGTAAAAAATCATGGAGCTTTATCTATCATTCTATATGAAGAATAACACTAATTTTGATATATATTTTTTTTAGTTTTTTAGAAATTTTTCCACTAAATAGTTAATAAGATTTTCTCATTTTCAAAAATCGCTTTATAGACATTAATGTCCGACATTTATAGAATTAAGATTATTAATTAATATTACATGTGGAGAAATATGATAAATATCCGAAACAACGTATAGATAGTCAGCATCACATTGCTATTGTCGTTGACAAATCGTTTTATTTTCAGATTTGAAAACAAATGAAACAATCGCGCAGAGTTATATGTGGCGAATAAAATAGATGAGGCATTTAAATATTAATCATCAGAATTTTGATCATCAAATTTGATCATTGCAATTAAGATGTAAACTGACGCATTGTCGAAATTCACTAGGATCATCTACTTTGGCAAGCTGTCATTCAAATAACACTACGTGCGATAAATGAGCCAGCGCTTGATTTGTTCTTCTGAATGATGAAACTTGTTGACGACATCAATGTGATATTACTGTTGAGCTATATGTGTGTCATTTCGGATACTTATCAATTGTTCGTCGCATGTAAAATAATATAACATGATAAATATATAAATAATATATGATAAATAACAATATAACACGTTTATATGCGAATTATATTGTTAGTTATTTATTGGCGATCTTACTATTTTAATGATTATCTTTCAACGTATATAGTCATTTTTCTGTGGTTTCAGTAAAAAGTTCTCTTTTTCACTTTGCACAGTGGCTACATCATATATTGTTGCTTATTTTTAATACTTCTATTATGAAAATTATGAATTTTCAGTGTTCTTTATATTATTCTGCATTTTAGACATTTTTCTTATTGTTAATTTTAATGTTTTTTTTAATTTTTTTATTATAAATTTATTAGTTAATTTTTCTGTGTTTGTTTTTGTGAACTATGTAAATTTATAAATTAGTTGTTTAATATAGGCTGGTAATGTGCCTCTAATCAGCTGGTGTTTATATTCTCACTTCTTGAGTCAGTTTTTCTTCTTTTAAGTTTTGTATTTAAAATTAGTTATTTTGTTACGTTGTTTTTTAGTCTTATTATATATTTAACAAAGTTTTGTTATTATTATTGTGTTGTTATTAGATGCAATTTATTTTGCTTTAAGTTACAAGAATTTAAGTCGAAACATTAAACGGTATGTGTAGTAATTCGTTCTGAACGAAGCATGTGTATGTGCCGTTGATTATTCTACGGTAGCGTTAATCAAGCTACGCTAAAGCAAACGGGAAGTCACTTGTATCTCTTTGGATTGCGTCTGTTCGTTTGGTGCCTTCCACAAAGACGAACTTTGCTCGCGGCGAAGTCGATAAGACGTCGAAACGGGTCAGAACCGTGACCTTTTCTACATGATGGCAATCCGTGAAGATCATCGTTGTCGTACTATAATATAGATCTACATCACCTAAGTATTATAGTTTTATTTTTTTTATTTTATTTTTTTATTGAACGTCCACTGATAAAATCACGCAGTTATGCAGTTCGCAATTTGTCGGTCTTCTTCCTATATGCGACGATAATACAAAGCTTATCCTTTGCCTTTTATAAAAAAAAAAAAAAACGGTAAACAAATTTTTTTTAAGATTGTTTCGTTAAAAAATACCAAGTTATTTTTAATGAGTATCACACAGCATCTCTAATTGACTATTACATGTACTTTTCTTCTCACTACTGAAGCGCATGATACGTAGTTCTAATTTTGCGAAATCGCGGATCTGTTCGAGGTAAATTTGCAAGACAGAGTATCTTCGTAGACGATTGCGTCTACGAATTGTTCTTCGAGAGTGAGTAGTTTGTGATATATGATTATTGCAAGTCTTTAAAATTTGAAACGATCAAGGTAATAATAACAAAATATATGATCAAAAAAGATGTCTGACGAAAAGTCTAATTTTCCGAATGAATAGATGCGTTATATGTATATCGAATAATGGATAATATAAAGAATGTGTTCTTGCAACGAAAAATCTGGTCGTTTAAACAAACGACATTGGCATGTCGAAGTAGTATGTATAAGCAATAATAGTTGCAAGCAACTTCGCGGAATTAATCGCGAAGTATCGCGTAGCAATCACTCGATTCTATGAATAATATGCGGTCGTTTACGCGTTATCATTACCGACATTGTACATATTATCTCGACATATTTCTCCGCGCATTTGTCCAGTCGTAGAAAACCGCAACTTTTTCTTATTTTAACGCGTTATACATTTATGGTATCCGATATTATTCAATTTCGCGTGAGTTTCCAGTTATCTGTTCAAGTGTGCACATTCCACGATATATGACATCATCAAAATCACACACACACATATGCTAACCACAAAGTAAACATTTAGATTTACTCTATCTGCTTGTACTATTTAAATAGTTGTCTCATGTACAGTTGCATATTTTAAACATTTTTTAGTAATTTCTTTTTTTATAACAAAAATAGAAATCTTATCATTGCGAACAAATAATAAATTCGCAAATGATTGATCAAGAAACTTGATCTTACAAATGTTTATAAGCAAAAGCTTTTTCCGCCAATAAATAAATAAACTTCAAGACTCATAAATAGTCAATATATATATATGTGTGTGTGTGTGTGTTTGTTTAAAAATATATATCAATAATAATCAATAATATCTATCAATAAAAAGAAGTTTCCTGTTCGAGCATAATTGCTTGTATAAAACGTTCTTAAGATATTTCTATTTTTTTTCAACAGTGACTTATTCTTGTTTATCTCAATTACAATTAATTTATATTCACAAAAACAATCAAATATAAATCAATAATACGTTTGGCAATCAATTAATAACCTTTTCATACTTACAAACAACACTAGTATTTGCTTCGTATTGGTCCTCTAAACAACATTTTTATTTTTTAAATCAATAATCTCTCAATTTAATGATTAAAGATCGATTGTTAGGATAAATTCTCGATCGCTTCTCTCGATTTTCGACGGGTTACCTATTTTCTGATACGCGATTTTCTCTCGTATCTACAATGTCACTGATAAAACAATCAGCAAAACAATTAGTGAACAGGATCCTAAAAAACCCGGAGAGGATACACGTTTACGTCACTCGACAACGCGGATTAAGACGCAGAGGCGCGTTTGCACGGCGCCGAAGATGTACGAACGGGGAACGAGACGGACGAACGGGATATGCCCTGGGTCGCGTGTGCGTCGCTATGGTGCGAAGTAAACGATTTCTCGGAGAGGTCATTGAGCCTGATAGGGCGCGGACGGTCGCCATCTTATAGAACGTTAAAACCACTTCGCGCGCTCCCATAAAACGAGCAAGCGTGCGACGAGACGTGGCGCGGTAATCCGCAATGTCCTACTAATCAAAATTATTGCGCAACCGTCGACGTGTACAGAGAATCGGTCCTGCTCGTTTTCTCTCTCTCTCTTTCTCTCTCTCTCTCTCTCTCTCTCTCTCTCTCTCTCTCTCTCTCTCTGTGTGTGTGTGTGTGTTGAGCGAAGAAAATGCAGTCGACTGATTTGATAGTGTCACGTCATGTTGTCAATGAAGTAGAAGGCAAAATGGCGGCGGAAGAAACCACGTGTACAGCAGCAAGAAATGCTCGTATATATAGAATGTTTTACAAATCTCGATCTCAATTTTAAAGACGAATTCGAGCGAGTTTGTCATCTTTGACAATGTTGCAGTACTTGCTGGATTTACAACATTTACATACTTGTATATCGTTTTTTTTTTGTTTTTTTTTTTTAATTAAAATGTTTCGCGGTTTTAGCATTTATTCGAGAGAAGGAGGGAGAAAAATGTAATGTTATTTCTAGAGAAGTCTTATATTCTTTTTAATTTAATGTGTGATTTATGCTTCGCTTTTCTTTAACTGAAATTCATTAACGTTGTTAGTTGTCTGCAAAACAATTATTAATACATTTTTAAATTATTATTAGACGCACGAAAAAAATTCACGAATGATATTGAAATGGCATTTTTCATTTTAGTCACATAAATCGTTATCACACGAAAAAGTTACTATTTTATCTAATATAACGAATAGATCGCTAATAAATCGTATTGTTTCCCTGTGTGCGTATAATTATTTTCTCACACAAACTGTTTTAAAACGTGTTTAAACATGCATTGCTACATAAATAGCATTTGAATCGAATTTGATCCGTCTTTTTTGTGAAATACACCGATAAATAAAATAAAATCGAAAAAAAATACAACATACAACTCAAATCTTGTTCAAAATATATATTATTTTAAGATTTTAATAAAAGAAGTTGTTACTATGATGTGTTCGATTTTTGGTAGAATAGTTCAGCAAGTTAATCAAACTTCTAACAATTCTATAATAGAATATTGAAAAAAAATTAAGGGAGTATTAGACTTACAATGCCTACAATTAAATAATTGCTATACACACACGCGCGCGCGATTTTCGGTTTTTCTTGAGTTTTAAGTTACGTGCTCTTGCTCGCTCTTTTAGAATATCAACGCGACTCCGATTCTGAACGGTTAACGAAATAGCGTATTTATCAAACAAAATTCCATCGTTAGAAAAATTTATCGTGCGATAATTTGAATGTCATTCATTTAATAAATTAATTTGCTATTTATGGAAAGATTTATTGGTTTTTTATTTGAATATTTTTTTCTAAAATGTTTTACACACATGGTTTTAATAAACAGAAATTTACTTTTATTGCTTTGCTTTTAATAAACAGAGATTTGTCTGAGTTTGGTCAGCTTAAATATAATAATATAATTTTAAAAATAAATTGCATAGAGGTGACATTCGATCAAAAAAAAGGAAAAAAGAAAAAAAAACAGAAACAAATTTCAGAAAAAAGAATGCGCTTTTTTAATAGAAGAGTCTTTACTAAAAAAGAAACCTTTTTTGCAAGATAAAAGGATAATGACAGTAAGAGATTACGATTGAATTTTCTAAGTAAGATGCAATCTTCTATAAGAGATCAAAAATGACTTTTATCTTTAATCTCGAGTAAAAAAGAACGGTAGTTTATGAGTCAAGTAAATCTATAATAAATAAATGTATCTGATCCCCACAAACTGTTCATCAATCTTTTTATAGTTTTCTTTTCTCAATAAAATACATAAATTTTCTAATTACTCCAAGTGCTTTATACTTTGTCATCATATACTTTGTCATCATGCCTATCAGTCATTATAGAAATTGATGGACATATTGTGAGAATGGTAAGACTTACGAATAAATTGATCAAGATAGATCTTGAGCCTATATATATAAATGCGTAACTGTATATATAGCTTATAAGGTGAAACGAAGAAAATGAACAATGCATAAACATACCAGTATAATCCAGATAAAAACAAACTAGGTTACACACATGTACGATTGTATACTGTAAAACATTCTGATGCAAAATTAAAAACAACTAGGAGAAAGAGAGGGAGAAAGAGAATGATCGAAACCGATAACAATAATGCAACTTCCGAAACATTGTAAATTTATACGCAAATATGAAATAACGTAACGTAACGTGTTTTAATTGTAAATTTGCATGCCTTGTACAATATACCTATATTACCATTTATATAAAATTTCACCGACTGAAAAAACATATGGTTAAACAATTCAAAATAAAAAGGTACATTCGTACTTGTGTAAAACTACATAATTTTATATTAGACTATTAAAAGGTGTAATATTTAATACATTTATTTTTTATGTAATTTTAAGCTTTTTTACAGTGCAGATATACGCAAGTTACTGACAACGGAAAATTATTTATGCGTCCAAATTTGCGAAAAGTAGAAACTATTATTTTGACGTAGAGATATCGTTCAGAGAGAGATGATACTGAGAAAATATCGATTTTCACAAGCAGTGGACAGTTAATAATATAAAATCAGTCGCAGATGCTGCATTCATTAAATGCCGTCTTATATCACGCACGCGATATGGGTCACGCACGTGCAACGCGGCGTTCTGCGAATTTTCCGCGATTCCGAGTCGAAAACCAGATGACGGAGTTATTCGCAATGTTTCACGCCGTCTACGCGACAATATATCCTGGATTATTATTTTTTGTACCTATAGTTTTTTAAATATTTATAGTGACGAAATCGTAATAACTCGTTCGACTGTATGTGTAAACAAAATTATTAGCGATATATGATTTTTCTCTTTTAAGTGACTGAATTTAATATGTAAAACCTGTATATTTCTATGCATATGTATATGCGTGTGTATGATCGATATATAAATTTTTACATATCTAATTAACTTAATATAACATTGACGGTTTCCGTTGTCAGTTTAAATAAAAAGAGAAAATTATTATGTTTACACGTGACGACGAGTCAATCGACAGTCACGTGGACTCACCTTTGAACGAGTTTCGAACGAGAGTCATATTCATATTCGCGCGAGCCGGTGCCTCAAGGGTTATATCCGGCGGCTCCTTTTCCTCCTCTTTCTCTTTCTTCTCCTCCTCCTCCACCTCCAGCTTAGGCTTGACGTCGCAGCCAGATTCCCTTCTCTTCGGCGGAGATCGTCGTCAGCTTGACTGTCGTCTCACGACGAGTTCGTTGTCCATCGATGTTCTAAGGCACAGTGGCGCATCATCAACGTCGCGACTTCTTTCTTTTCTCGTGTTCACCTCGGATGATCCTTTGTTCTCGCGATTATTTTGTCGCAACGCGCGCATGCGGAGTCATACTCTTCTCATCACTCAATCATGTATTCCGCCCTTCGCTCTCTCGCGTTGCAATTTATCCTCCTACAAACGGTTCGGTAGATCGAGACAAGCCTCGTTTATTTCATCGTAATATAGGCTATGGGAATGTCGAATAGAACAATGACGTTTGGATCGTACGACTCCGACGAACAATTCGGCCGCAAGAAAGGAATGACGCACCAGGTGACAACTTGCGCGATCAAAATCCGAAACAGCAAATCATTAAAAGCACGCGTGTTGCAGAGAAACGTCTGTCTCGCTCATCACGTTTGTCTCGCGATTAGCGGACAGTCGACACAGACGACAGAGATATGAAACATGCGATTGAAAGAGAAAAAAAGGCGTAACTTTTTGACAAAACGGAGAATTTTTCAATAAACAAAAACATTGGCAAGTTTATTCATTCCGTTTTTTCGTTTCCCGCTCGTTCTTGCGATGAGATAGATTATGTTTGCAGTCGGTATAATGTGAACAACGCGGAGTGTGACGTGAAAATGATAATAAACAGGAGAAAAATAGAGTTAATGATGATCTTGACAGATCATTCTTGGAATATTCCAAGTAAATTTCGCGAAAGAGATTTAGTAATTTCGAGACACTGATGCTGCACGCACATTTTAAACAAACGATATTTTTTTCGGCATTGCTTCCTGTATTCTCGAGTGTTCGTATAATGTTTAGTCCGTCGTGATGATCGTTGTGATGTCGAGAAGTGGACGGTTGATATGCAACTAAGCCGGCTTGATAATCATTGCACTTGCACACGCAATTATTTTCTCGAAATCGTGTGAAAACATCGAAAAGATAAAGAAGAAAGAAGTAAGGGAGAGGTGGGCAAAAAGAAGAAAGAAAAAAGAAAGAGAAAAAGAAGAGGCAACTTTTATATCCACTGGAGTATCGCGCAACATAAGAATGCACAATTCCTTTTTCTTACTCTTCTTCTTGTCGTTGTATTGCTTCTTCTTTCTTCTCCTCCTCCATCTCCAACTTTTTTTATACACTTTTTTTTCTAGCCATCCACCACTCTTTCATCACCTTTACCTTCTGATTCAGAATTTCCGTCTTCCCAACACGCATCACAGACGTAAAAGGAAAAGAAACAAAGTAAAATATTAACACACTCCCGACTTACCGACACCGATACAAGAAAATTGCAACGACGGCGATTGACAGCACGCACAAAGAAAAGAGAGGCAAAGGGAAAAAGACACGACGAACGATACGTGACAGTCAGCGAGAAAGGAACGAGAGACGGGAAAAGCGAAAGAAGATGAGACAAAATGGTATGTCAAGGCATGGCAGAGAGACAAGAGCGGGCAACAAGGCAGAAACGGTACGATGCGTTACTAGCAACCTCGCGCCGAGTAGAGAAGCTAGGAAGCACCGGTAAAACATGATTCTCTAACTAACACACACACATACGAAACAGATCGGGAACTCGCTCTGGAAGTTTACTATAGGATGAGACGGATGGTGATGGCGGCCGTGTAGCCGCGCAGCCACCGCCCCCATGCTTCTTCTCTCATTTTCTCCTACCTATCGTCTTCGTCGAGCGCACGCGTCACCGCCACCACCGCATGTTCACCGCCCTCGTCGTTTCGCCTCCATACCTTCCCTCCCTCCGACATCGAGATCGGGCTTTTCCCTCCGCCGACATGGCGATGGACATGCTGGAATCCCCCTTTGCTCTTCTCTCTTCCTCTCCTCTCTTCTCTCTCTCTCTTTTCCCCTTCTCTCCGTTATCCTCTTTTCCTCCCACACTCTCCCAATCCTCGTGGCTACCGGCCGATAAAATCTTTCCCCTACGTCCTCCGCGCATACGGTGTACCGTCGCTGTTGCTCCCCTCGCTGCCCTGACTCCACATATTCCCCCTCGGTCGTTACCGACGCGCAGCTCCTGCACCTACCCCCGCCTTTCCTGGGGCCACGAGATGTTATCCTCGAGCGATTCGTGCATGTGCTATATATCCGTCTGTCCGCTGTGCCGTGCCGTCGCCACATCCCCTACCTGCGTCGCTTTCTGTGCGTCAACGTCGGCGTGTGCGTCGGCCGCAATCAAGGCATCAGGAACGTAGCAACGCTTGTGCCTCTTCGACATGTGCGTTACTGTTTGGATTTTTAAAATATTTTATTGTTTTTGAAAATGTCTGATTTATACAACTATACACAATAAGATCATGCATATTAAGGTGTGATTTATTTACATGCAAATTTGGTAATTATTATCAGTTTATCAATACCGATCGCTCCAATATTGATCCAAAATTTATATTCATTCCACGCGGTTTTGCACAAAACAAAACAATCTAACAAAACAAATATGTTTGCATATATGTATATTGCAGTTTTTTTGCACAAATTTTGATAAAATAATAAATAAAATTAATTTTGAAAGGAAAACATAGAATATAACATATTAAACATAGAAATAAAAAATATTTTACTGAAATAATAATAATAATATGATATATATATTGCTTATTTTTGTAGTGTTTTATTTCTAAAAATATTGATATCAATGAAATGTTGATCTCCCTTGTAACAATCGCGCTCAAAGCAATAATAATTCCGAGAAAAAATAGATTTACGTACTCTACATAGTGGCTAATTCATGAATATATCGATAAATGGCTTTTTATCGCAACACGGAAACCATGATATATCTTGGACTTTACGCAAACGTT
Source organism: Pseudomyrmex concolor (assembly GCA_014839585.1). NCBI lineage: Eukaryota > Metazoa > Arthropoda > Insecta > Hymenoptera > Formicidae > Pseudomyrmex > Pseudomyrmex concolor. Next base: position 17,069 of record QVOB01023070.1, read on the forward strand.
TGTTGTTTCGTCTTCTCTATCTGACAAGTGAAAGGATATGTTATTTAGTAGAGATGAACAAGTACGATGGAAGATTTGCTTCTCTTTTGAAATGTAGTGGCCGTTCTTTCTCTCGAGGGTCCGCCCCGTAGAAAGAAAATGGTGCCCCGTATCTTAGAAGTTAAGAAACTTCAGTGTACATTCTTAAGTTATCGCGCTGTAAGAACAGAACAAAGGTTGCTTTATCTCTTACCAAAGAGATTTTTATCAAATAAGTTTTGTTCAATATTCAGAATTTTCTAACATTTTCAGTACTTTGTCATATATTATTTACAAGTATGGATTAAAGTCGTAGATATTACATTTTTTTACGAAACAAAACGATTGTTATATTATATAAAATGTACAAAATGCACAAAGCAATTGTTATTAAATAAGCGCGATGTCACGTACAACAAAATTAAATGCGAAACGAGTTATATGGTAAGGAAGAAGAACTAACAGAAGTAGCGCGATAATGTTTGCGCTTGTAGTTATCGTAGCGTTTAACTCCTTTGACTTTTCACCGCTGAAGTACGCGATACATGTGTCATAAAACGCACGAGGAGGGAGGAGAGAAAAAAGTGTATAAGACAGAAAAAGAAAGAGAATTTATTTAATCTATGTGTCATATAACTTACAACGTGCACAAAAAACGGTTTTACAAACTTTTTCACTTGTCTTTTCCAATAATATAATCACAGTCGGAACTATGCTTTATTAAAGTTTTCTATCTACAAAATGAATAATAATGTATACGACTATAAATTAAGTTTGCAAATTACTTCTTAAATTATACTTTTCAATGTCACACCTTTTTTCAGTGTCGATGATAAGAAAGCGTTCCATATTAAAAGCATCGTCTTGTTTTTATCTCGCACGAATATGAAATATCCCCCGTGAGAGAAAAAAATATTCACAAGATAAGACTGTACTTAGTATATGTTTAAGTCCCGAATTTTTTTTTTATTATTTATCCATGTTCGTACTAGATCCGGCGATTCTGATTATAGTTGATCTTAATTGACAAAAGTTGCGAAGAATTTTTCAAATCGCGTTTACGTTCAGATTTTTGTTGATCAACTAGTTTTATTGATTAATAATTGAAAGCAAATTTAACAGCGCGTAAGTAGTTTTTTTACTTAAATAAAATAGTGTTCATTTAGCTTTTAATTATTAATCATCTAATAGTTGATCAATAAAATACAACAAAAATTAAAATGTATAAATTCGCGTCTAAATTCAGTCACAGGAACTTCCAAATTCAACGGTCGTAATCAGTATAATGATTCGGTTTCTCCTCCCCGACGTCTCTCATCATTATCTCGAGCAGGCCTTGTCACTCGTTTTGCTTTCACGTTTCGTCGGAGGCAGCTAGAGACCAGCGACTTGGTCTGTTCGTTACTATTATTAGTGTGCAGCTGCCTGCGAATTACTGAATGAAAACGAAAGACTACCTCAGAACAATGTCTGAGAGAAAGACAGAAAGAAACGGACTTCTCGCGCGCGCGGATCCGAGCGATATCGTTAAAACAGTCGTCGATGGTCAATAATTGTAATCGGAGCTGAATTGCCGTTGCACACATAACAGACAGCTACAAATTAATCGGTCCTCGATGCGCAACTTCTTCATTTTTTCTGGAGATTTTTTGTTAACACAATAAATTTGAGATTTTTCTCGAATGTAAAATTTAAACTCAAATTGTTATGACGCGCTTAAACAGCGCGTCATAACAATTTGATTTACATTCTGTACGTATAAAATGATCTGATCTTTCGGGTCGCCGATTTCGGAGCGCTTCACTTTTAATAAGCAAAAAAAAGAAGAATAAAAACTAGAGCAAAGAGAGAAGCAAGAACTATTACGTTTCTATATGTATTTTATTATTGCACATATAAAAACCAAAAAAGTTTACATAAAAAGAGATTAAAAATCAAAACTGTCCCGATAAAATTTACCTCGAATCAATGAACAAACTTGAAGTCACTGTCAAATCTCTTCAAAGAACTAATCTTCTACTCTCCTATTTGTCCACATGCCACTTAATACAGTTCAAAGTTCAAAGATCGTCATCATAACTGACTGCCTCTAAAACTAAAAATGATACACGTGTATGTCCGTTTAATCATGATTTATACAATTCTTATAATTTATTCATCTTTTATATTTTTCTTATGTTTATTGCTTTTATATTCTTTTTATACTGTGTATCTCTTTCATACATTCAATGACGCAATTATGTTCTACCCTCGTAAGATCGATCCGTACTTGGCATTTGATTCGAGGCAAGATAGTCTGCGAAACATCAAGACGCATCGTCGCCGCTGATAGGCACGACAAGCCTAGCCAACGGTCAAACGAAAATGTATGACACTTCCTTTTACATGTATTTTTTTGTGTCGCAATGTTAAGCGAGAAGCGTCGAGCAGCGATACACAGAATAACGCGCGAAGCCAAGCCGAGAGCAAACCACTTTATATTCGACCAGTACTGGCAATTAGAGCCAACAGCGTCTTCTTCTCGCTCTCTCTCTCTCTCTCTCTCTCTCTCTCTCTCTCTCTTCTTTTCTCTTTCAGACTCATCTTTAATCAAACTGCTCTCGAGGTGTTGAATTTCTTGGTACGATGTTACAATCTTCCCCTTTCCGTTAACAACGCTCGTCATCGTTGAGACGCGTCTTAATGAATAACATTGGTCGGTCGACTGAATGCGCGATTTAAACGCGATATGATCGATAACGCTGCTCAGAGAAGCGAATTGCAGAAGTTTTTTTTCCTCGTTCGGCATATTGTAATATATGAGAAAAATAAAATGATATAGTAAAGAAATTATTTTCTCACAATAATAATGAAACTTAATTTATAAATTGAAAATATTTGGCATACATAACATGTTGATGCAAAGTGAGAAGTAAAAATACTATATCTAAAGCAAAAAAATTAAATTAAATTTTCACAAATTTTTGACTGCGAATATTAAAAATCCAACTAATTTTACTGAAAATAATGTTAAAAGAAGACGATTATAAAATAAATCACATAAAAGAAAACGAGAAAAGCACGCAAAAAATAAATTTTATTCGATAAAAGAAAATGCTACTGATTGTAGCATTGTGATTATCACACTCATTGTTAGCTTTCCCGCTTCACGTTCACTCAAATCCTTGCATGTTATACAGCACTGTTTGATCTCTGACACGTTGCGGTCCAGACGAAAAGCGGAGATCTCCGAACGGGCTCGAAGAGAACCGAACTTTGTTGGTTTATGGAAGGGATAGAAGGTGATAGAGTGGAGATTTTCCCTTCTCGGATATGTGGAGGGGAGTTCTCCTTTCCCCTCTACTTGATATCAGTGGTCACACTGTGTCTCTTTTTGTTGCCGCCCATTAGGCGCCACCGCAGTATGATTCTGTTTCTTTATCTTTGCTATAGTTGAAGCACTGAAGCGGTATATAGAACTACGAACGATCGTAACGCGTATACTTCTTTCTGTTTCTTTTGTCGTTCTTTCTTAGTCCCTCTTATACCATGTGTTATTGTACATTTGTAATTTAAAAAAGATTCTGTCCTTTTAATCTTCTGTTTTTAATCTCCTTTTGATTAAAGATTTTTTAAAATACAATAGTCACGTAATTCGTAAATACGACACACCAATACTATGTTGTCAGACACACGCACTTATCTACCGATCCACCTCCCCACTCACCTACTCATATACATATATATGTATATACAAAATAAATCGCTTGGTAATACATTCTCCGTTTCTTTAAAACTTAAATATATTTAATCACAGATGCACAGCTTTGTGCTTACTATTCTGCGCTGTTATCTTTACCAGTGTGTGATTCTTTTGTGTATTAATCATTACATGTCTTTGTACATTTTTACCTTATTTTTCCAAATGCTTTGTTTTTCTTTTCTTTATCTCTTATCGCATTCTTGCGACATATGTCGCGCATTTCTATTAATGGCAAAAGAAGATTAACGACTTATAAACTTGAAATTAATGATTTAAGAGAAAATTGTTTTCGTAATTTTCTCGTACGAGTTGTGTTCTTCGCGATGTTTGAGTTTTGAGCACGCATTGAAGTACATCATGAGAAAATTTATTTACCAATTTTATCTTTTATTCGATGGCGACGATATCACGCAGAGATTTTTATTGCTCCTGCATTTTCTCAAGATCGGTTCGAGTTTCATCGTATCTTGTGACCTTTTAGCCTCACTCAGTTCCGGATATCTCTACACGGTGGACGTAAAGTTGGAACGATAATTTGTCTAGGGCAAATGGGCACATAACACGTGTGCGCACACGTAGCCTAGGCTGAATTCAAGAGTAAAACACGAGGTACGCGGACAAAAACCTGAGCTCTTGAACAACTGTGCGCCATGTGTGCGCCACTTGTGCGTTCTTTTCTTCGATTCTCGCTTCTCTCCTGTCCCTTCATTGTGATATCTTTGTTCTTCCATCAGTTTGCTGTTTCTTTTTCTTTTATGATATTTTTTAACTGACATTCAAAGTACCACACCGAGTAACATCTAATATTTATTATGGATTGTTATAAGCGAAATGTATTTCTATAAGAAGAACGTAAAGAAAAAAGAAAAACTACACATTTTTGCTCCCTTCTTATTCTTTTTATGTGTGTGTATGTATGAATTATATATACATACACACAATTATACAAGTTAAGAAAATCTTCTAAATAATAAATAATATCGTAATTTAAATAATAATTGCAAATGATAAATAATTAAATAGCCAAAATATAAGTAAAAAATTAATACAGGTAAATACGTATTAAAAATCAGTATGAGTTAACGTTACTGGATGTTTTGTAAAAATATTTTCTTTAAACTATTTTTCATAAAAAGTAGACGTTTCAATCCTTCTCTTCGGATGTAGTTTCTTCAATATCACATAATGTAACGATGACAATATACTTCTCAAATATAATAGTCACACTTAAAAAAAATAAAAATAAAATATTTTTTATTGTTATTTACTCTTAAATTTGTGTTATTCATTGTTACAATTTTATTTTATATTGTGTTATTCACTGTTACGATCATCTTAGTAATCGTGAGCACTGTAGAGAAATTAACTGAATCGGTCACACAGGTTTCCTGCATTTTCTTATCTGTACCAAAGGTTTAGATTACGTGCATTACTCATTACAGCAAATCACGCGGTTATGAAAAATAAACGGTAGTTATAGCCAATATATCGCGCTATGTGACGACACTCGGAAGACAAACAGAAATTCGAACGCGCGCTTTCTTGATCGTAACAAATATTTGCTTCTCCTGACCCTATAACGAAAGAGAGAGAGAGAGGGGGGGGGAGAGGAAGAGGAAGAAGGAAGAAAGAAAGATAAGAAAAGAGGATGCATTATACCTAATGCTTAAATTCGATCGTGTGTGAGCATAACTGGCTGGTCTTATCCAGCAAATATATACGACAAACTTCAATGTACTATATATATATGTATAAAGAAAAATATTCTTTTCAGTAAACATAGAAAGAGGTGTTATATAAGGTATTATATTAATATATAATTCATTTTTTTTCTGTGAAAAATATGTTTTAAACTTTGTACGACGCTGCATCGACTGGGCAAAGAGTAAAGCATTATTTTCTAATTACTTTGAAAAGCATCGATCGTTCCTGTCGAATTGCCTTCGACAGGAACAATTCAACATGCTAACATGTGGAAACTAAAGATAATAAATTGTTTTTCTATCATAAATCTCATAAATCTTATGGATATTGTAGGATTACATGCAGCACAGGTACGTATGCCACATGCTAAAAACGGACAGATTGTATACATACGTGTACCTGAAAGGAACGCAAGAAAAATCGACAATCACGGATGAAGCAGAATGAGTTCACGATGGTAGCCAGATGGGTGACAGCCTAAGGCTCTGTATCCTGCTACAGAGTACATTATACTACGTGTATTGTAGTAGATCTGCTGTTTTTGCATTCAATTTCTTGCGTAATATTACGAAAATAGATCTTTTCTAGCATATAAATATATCAAAGTGTTTATTATTTAACGTTTAATCACAGATTGTATCGATATATAGCGTTTATTTACAAATTAAAGTTTTATATACCATACATCACGAACTTCCTACCTTTCTCTCATCTCTTTCTTCTATTCTCCCTACAAAAAGATTTTGCAAAAACATGCCGTCAAGAGATCGCGCATGTGAGTCATCGATATACATATTCGTCGCCGAATGCTCTGTGACTGTCGTTCTCACGATATATACATATATACTGTCCCTAATAGGAAATAATATATATATATATATATATATATTTCCTATAGATCTGGATTAACTTTGTGTTACTCGGGCGAAAAGGTTACGTCATTAGGTCGGTGGGATGTTGCCATAAAGGCAAATGTCTTTTACAGAAGTATACAAAATAATGGTTTATATACGTTAATAATGGTTTATATGTTATATACATTATATACGTATGAACCGAGAGAGAGATTATAAATTAAATAATTATCAGAAATATACAGTAATATGATAATTACAATATAATTTTGATTATTGTATGTAACTTATCGATGTTGTTGTAGAAATACACTGTAAAATATTTGGTAAAATTACAATTAGAAAAGAGAGAGAGAGAGAAAGAGAGAATGGGTAATATTGAGACAACAATAGTTGCAATTTTCCAAACGAGTTTATACATAAAATAACATAACATAATGTGTTTTAATATTTGTAAATTTACATGACGTGTATATGTATTAACACACGTTTTTTATAGTGTATACTTACTGTGCATATGTTATACAATATATAAAATATAATTTTACATGTACAAGAGACAAAATCTTGTTTGAACTAATTGAAGTATCGCACAAATCAGCAGTTATAAATCTGTTGATGCATTGCGTGTTTCAACAACGAGCGTAGTAAAATAGATCTGTCAAATCACGAGCATATTGCGATGAGTTTTAAGTTTTGAGTATTTAAGACTGACGCGTTTACGACAAATGTATATCCTACGCACTACTTGCGGAGAAACGATCAAATCACAACTGATTTGTTATAAAAAATATAAATAAATATAAATAATGATAAATATATATTGTTAAATAAGGATAATGATGTTATTAATGCTACTGAAGTTTAATTACAACAAAAAAAATATGTAGCAATATTTCTATTAAAGTGCGCAGATATATGCATATATTATGTGTAAATCAAATAAGTGATTACTCATATAAATAATATTATATACTATAATACATATATTAATTTACAGTTCAGTATTATTTAATAATTTATTTGCAATTTGCAAATAATTATTAATCGTATATGTACTTGTTATCCCGGGAGTAGTCGCGTGGGGTGTTTTTTACACCCCAGCGTCGAAAAAATGAAGCTCACGTCATAGTAGTTGTTTTATTCTTTTTTTGT
>QVOB01023071.1:0-19810 GCA_014839585.1 Pseudomyrmex concolor
AGGCTCAGCCGCAGAAGAGGGGAAACCGCCGCTACAGCGCCGAACGTTGAGTGGGGCTCTCACGGTTTACGAGCGCATAACAGACGCGTTTATGGCCGCGATCACATAGCCTGTGCATACCTACGGCTATATAAACGGGTCCCATAACCCAGTACGGAGTAAACAAATCGTAAAGCTCGGTTTCGGATTTACTGACCTGCCGCAATGCACGGAAAGCGATACGGAGAGCCAGCCAGCCGGCAGTGATAACCGAGCCACTTCCCCTCTTCGGTTCTCCGGCTGAGTAAGAGGGGAACTGTCATGCTGATGGCATGCGATCGAGATATCGCAACAAGCATGCGCGCAAAAGGGTTACGAGCTCGTAATTGTGACAAATGAAGTAGATAATAGCTCGAGATAAACTGCATTAGGACATTGACTGAAAAGGCAGATTTGGTTTATGCGCCGGCTCATGCCTAACGCTTTCTATCAGCGCACTTTTGATGATTTTATACATGAAAACAATTTAGACAAATAATGATATATTGTATTTGATATGACACGTGTACGTATACATACATGTGTACATGCACTGTTTGTGATAAGATACAATTTTCACTTGAAATATTCAGGAGATTTAAAAAAACATTTATATAATCTGTGTCTAAAGATATAGAAATTAAATTATATTCAAGTGATTAACATCTAACAATTTATTAATAATTTTTTTAATGAATACACTGTCTTGATCACTCGGTCGCGATATGCGCGCGCACGTATCTCCTTTATGTCTGTTAGACATTTTCGCGAATCGCACGTATCTTGTTCAAATTTACATTCATTTTTCATTAAAAAAATCCAAAATTGATCTTTATTGAAAAAGAAAATTTTAAATTTCATACATCCATATTCCGCATGTTTTTACAACTGTAGCAATTTATAATTTTAAGTTATGAAATAATCATACATGAAGTATTTGATTTGGAAATGTATAACTTCAGATGTCAAAACATATAAAACGTCAAGCCGTAGTTTATTTCATACAAATGCCAATAGATGTTGACACTACTTTATGAACCATCAAATAACGACACTCGGCACGCATACACACATCTGATCTCAGTTAAAATGTATGAAGTACTTCTGCATTTGTTTTTATTGTTTTATGCGTTATATTGCTTTTGTAAAGAAAAAGAAACAAAATACAAGAGATAGTTTTTGTTACTAAGTGTTGATACAAAAAAAATATATTATGATTTTCAAGTGTCACTCTCTCTATTTGAGAAATCGTCTACATTTTATTAGTTTTATTAATAAAAGATATAAATGGTTTTGTAACATTGTATTATACTAAAAAGAAATTTCAACTTCGTGGAGCGGAAACACGGCCGAAGCTCTTGCGTACCCGTACAGAGCCGCGGAGGTGATTTATTCGAGTTAATTCCAATTCCATTGGAGCCGCGAGGGCGGGAGGGCGGGAGGGAGGAGCAGAGAGGAGGCAGCCTGTGGGGTGGAGGGTGGATATTCTTATGCAATTTGCCAGAAAGGTTCAAGAACCTGGGAGATCCCGCAATTTATCTTGCCTTATGTTACGCCGAGCCAAGGCAACGGAAGATAGATAGCGTCACTGCTTCCAACCCCCTCTTGCGTCTCACACCGCACCACCACGGGTCAACCACCCAAACCCCGTACAGACCCCTGCGACCCTTCCCCCAGCCAATGAGGGACGACCGCGGTGGCCATCTTGGATGGAGAGTTATTGAACGAAAAAGATGAGTAAGAAACTTGTTATGGGGGTGCGTTCTCTCCGCGCCGTTGGGACTTGGACGAAAGAAGGCGGAGGAAGGGGCAGACGGAGCTTGGAAGCTGCGGAGGGGTAGCTACAAGGGATTGTTGGCGCTATATTGATCAATTGCTTCACCGTGCTTCGCGCTACTTTCGTGATATAAAGTACACACAATACCCTTGGAGGCGCGATACCCGCTGCGAAACTGAGTGCGACTAATTACATGACTATTATGTTTTCTCAAACACAATATGTTTACTTTTATGTTTACTATTTGATATTAATACAGCTGCGCTTGCGTTTTAAGTGAACATATACACACAACAAACATTAAAATATTTAATTATAAAAATATCAATAATATTCTGTGAGATTATCTTTTGCGACACTTAAAAATAAATATGTTTAACAAAATTTGTTTAAAAAGAATAATTGATTTTAAAATTTTACTTGGAATTATATAATATTTCTTTTTCTATTAATTATATATTATACAATAGTATTAATTTGTAAATTCTTGTTTATATACAATTACGGAGTAACAGATTATATAATTACTGTGAATAATAATCTAGTGATCATATCATATGTTGTTTTTCCTGTTCGACAAATCACTTCCGCTTAAGAATTTTTATCCGTGGGCGTGATCATGGAAACAATACTCTCACGTCAATGGGTGTGTGGAAGTAGCTGCAGGGCATGGGTGGTCCAATGGTTGCATTTCATGAATGCTTCACGCGTTCTCAGTTTATGGGCACGTGCGCGTCAGGCGTCTCTCTCTCTCTCTCTCTCTCTCTCTCTCTCTCTCTTTCTCTCTTCCTCTTCCTCTTCCTCTCTTGCGTACCTAAATTTCACCTTGAGGTTTTAACAAATCGCCTAACCCTGATCGGCTAGCCGGGAGGTAACTGCATTACTTCACGCATGCACGGCGACTGATCGTGAGTGACTTGACAATGTGGCAATTAAGTTGACGAGTTGTGTGACACGCATTGATAAATATTGAGTGCACACTTTAGCATGTAAACACATTCATATTTATACAATGTAGTGTGAAGAAATATTTTGTTTGTAAAATTATTTATATATGATCTACGTAAATATATATAAATATATTTACATAAATATATAACATATCTAAGTTACACTCTTCTTAATATTAGTGAAAGAAATATTTTGTTTTTATTTGAAAAGATTTAAAACAAAATTTGTAAGAAAGTTATATCACATATGTAGATACAAAAGATGTGTGTTTTGTGTGTTTTAAAAATATCAGAGACATCTTCTTGACACGTAATTGTTATATTAAGTATATAAAAATGTTTTGTAAGTTCAAAACTTTATAATTTAAAATATTTCAAGAGTTTTGCGGATTACTTGTACTTTTAAAGTGTAAGTTTTTGAAGATTACTTTTTTACCGACTTATCAGCTTTTGATCAGACCGGCATTTTTATATCAACAGTGTTCACTAGTTCGTTGTAGGATGGCGCTGTTGACGCCAAGTGTGCGACGCGCCATCTATGGGTTTATGTTAAAAACTTCTTACAAGACCCACGTGCGTTGTAACCTACCAGGCGGCGCAACGCGCTCGTCAATGTCCAAGAGGGGGTTCTCCACTGTCTTTTTTTTGTGAGTGGTGCGGATAGTGGGGAGGATGTTATCCATGCCGTGCCCGCAACGGCGCAGAATCTCATCGATCATTCGTGCCGTTTCCCCATGTTTCACGCCGCCGTGTATTGCGCGGCGTAGAGAGAGAGAGGAGTCGGCCACCGGTTCCCCTCCGACCCCGTGCAACCACCACTTTGCCTCTGACACGTCCACCCATCTCACCCCACTGCGCGCATATTCCCCCTTCCTGCACGATGTGCTGAGTCCGTGACGGTTCGGCGGGCAATGCCGGCCGACCATCACGAGGCCTTACCTTCTCTATTATATTTATGTGGTAGCTTGCGGCCGGGAAGGTTTATGTGGTGTCTCCACTCTGTCTCGTGGCGCTCCTTTTTTCCTCCTTCACTCTCTCTTTCTCTCTCTTTCTCGTTTTCTCTCTCTTTCGCTGCCTCTTGTTCCTATCTTCCTTCTAAAATTATTCTGCGAGTCGCGTTGACTCCGTTACGTCATTTTTCTTACCATTTTGATCGCAGTTATATAAAGTTGCATTAAATGTAACGGAGCACAATAACAATTTTTATTACGGTGAACGTGACTAATTTTTGAGCCGAATTCATGGTGTCCGATTGTGCATGTATTCGTATATTGTGTGAGAATTTAGAAAGAGTCAAGTGTTTGCGGTGTGAATGACACCACGTGCAGAGGGTGAGACCAATAAGTGTGCGCGCTGAGCATCGACCAATGAGAATGTAAAGATGCTGGACCGTGTCCTGGATACTGACGTCGTTACTATGCCAGAAACGTGACCTTGTCGCGCACGCATTTGAACAGACACGTTTCAATTTAGCTGGTAAAAATTTTCACGCTTTTATCTTGATTATCCGCTATTTTTTACCCTAATCTAAAAAAAAAAAAAAAAAAAAAAAGAAAACCTATATTTTTCTGACACAAAATAGTGAGTTGTATTTAATTATGCGCGTTTATAAAGTAAAAAGAAATTTATGGATATATACAAAATTCAGCTGCTTATCGTATAACAGTATGTATATCGTATAACAGTATGGCTGATTATATTGTATTGGTATACAGATACGCGTACACACATATACGTATATAATAGTGTACATATGTATACACTTCTGTATGTAATTGCGTATAATTTATTGTTTCAGGTAAGTGACGCAACGTCTCAAGGCTTACGGATTACGGAAGCTGTTCACCTTCCTTGCTAGATACATATATAATGTAAGCAACTTATTATTTTTATTATTACTAATTTCCAGTCACAAAAAGTTTTACAAGATTCTACTATATACATATGATATTTATAGTTTATATTTTTTTTTAACATACAATTATTTATTGTAGACTTTGTAACTTGTGTTATTCAATTTTTTTGTTATAATTTACTTTATATATTGTATCAACTGAAAATGACTTAAAAATACAATTTGAGGGTTTTGAAATTTTAATAATTTATATTGAACATAATATCGCTGGCAATCAGTTTGTATTTGCCTGACGTATATTAAATTTTTGGATTTCACCGAATTCAAAGATATTATTCTTTATCTTATCATTGTATATTATTACCGTTATTTATTCATTATAAAATTATAAAATAATTGCAAGATTTTTGCAAATATGTGATAAGTAGCGAGTATTTAAGATGATAAAAATATATAAAACAACGCACAAATTAGAAATAGATTTAAAAAATGAAATGATGTAAAATAAAGAATGTGTAAGAAAAAAATACAGTAAGAAAGTTAGACTGAAGTTTGAAGACACTGTCTAGAAATTCTCGTTAACAGCAGAGTCAGAATAGGCCCACCCGGCGGCTTGTAAAGCACGCGGGGAATGATTAAATGCTTCATTAATATGATTAAAGTAAAAAGCTGTTTGAGTAACGAGTAAGAATAAATCATCTGCTGGTCAAGTCGTATCGAACTGTGGCGCGTTATCCTTTAGGTGTTTAAATTAGTTACTTTTATTTTAATTGTGAACTTTGCAATTTTTTAAATATACAATTCCAAGTAAACAATTTAAAAAAATACAGAAATATATCGTTTTAAAAAGTGTAATAGGACTCTAAATAGTATATTATTATACACAAAAAAGTTCCAGTGTCGCGGAATCGCGTGAAGAATCTCGCGACGTCCGAGGGATAGAATTTGTAAAACTGCCATTTTCCCCATATGTATAATCGATGTTTTATTTTAATAATTTAAAAATGCGGCACGTACCCAGTAATTTGTTGTAAATATCGCGTCTATCGTTGAAAAGTATCACACAACACTGGAACGTATCACTTCGTTTACACGATGTACGTTACATTGTTGGCGCTTGGTGACATGCAAGGTGCCATAGCTTGACGCGAAGTGCAAGCAGATGCGATCGGCGATTATGCACTTACAGTGTTACCGTATATAAACGGTGCCCGTATAAGCCATAGTAGATATGCATACACCGCTGGTACATATAATGCGGTCCGAGGCACGAGGGCAATGTATCTTCCACGTGACATCGGAGCCTACACTAATCGCGCTACAATCTTCACTGTGGTGAGAAGAAGGGAATAAAAAGACGGACAAGAAGAAGAAAATCACATGTATCGCATGTACTCGGTGTGCCTGGCAAATAAAGAAAGAAGTGGAAGAGAAAGACGGTATCACAAACACTCTGAAAGTGTGAAGAAGGATGCAGAGACGAAAGAAGATAAGAAGGTTGAGAATGGAGAAGTAGATGGGTGCAGCGGATTTTGTGGACTTGTCTTCACAACAGCGGAAAAAAAAGATTGAATAGATAGTAGTGAAGAGATGCGGAAGTATCAGATACAAGAAATTTTAGATAAATAAGTAGATAAAAGGAAGAAGAAAATGAAATACTGGTTTATATTTTTACACATACTTTCTATAAAATATAACACATAAAAATAAAAATATAGAAGAAAAGAAGAAATGGATTAAATATCTTCTCTCTATTGTAAATATTTTCTAAGACAAAAATTCTTATACAATATAAATTAATTGTTGAGATCGGTTGTGTTAAACGTCACTATTCAATGAATCGTTTGATTATTCCGAGATGCGTGATAATGTCTAACATCTTTTAAGATTGTAATGAGACCTTGGCAACGTCTGCAATTTACAGTACCGCCTTTCACCATGTACAGTAAATGCATAATTTTTCAATTTGTTAGACTTGTAGGTCGAATGTCAAAAGTCTAACTCATGCACGACGGCCATATTAGCGGCGATAAGAAATTGCGAAAACTGACAGTTGCAGTGGCGCTCTCTATTGCATGAAATATTGCGATACGCATCTATCGAACGGACCTATGCCGCTATGTCGACCGCACACAGCAAGCAAACCTGTAATTTATTCCTCGGCGGAGCCACGCACCACCCAACTCCGATATAATTATTATAATTATTGTCTCCCCTTCAAAATGGGGCTTGATAATAATCGTTCGTTATATTATATCAACAACTTCGATACGGTACAAGAGAATAACGCACATCAGTAGATGTGGAAGTTTGGAAAAATGTTTATATTTGTTAATTTTGTATATATTATTTCTCAAAACCAATCTCATTTAAGTGCCATTTCCCCAAATCAAAATCCATCTTTAACATTGTTCAATCAATTTCTCTTATTGGTCTTTATTAATAATCGGTACCTGTGTCGTGACACTTGTACCGATGTACTTTATCTATTGTTGTAGACGCGGCATTATAAATTACGGCGATCCGTTCACTGTGTTAATTTATCCGCTTTTCAATTAGCGACCGAACGAGTTCGGCGGCAGCGAATAAATTGAGTGCCGACGACGGCGGTCGCGGAGCCGCGTTCGTGACTTTCTAAATCCGCCACGTGTGTGTCGACCCCCGCCGACTGAATTGTCGACGCTGCGCCACTGATCGTGTTTTAAATTACCACCTATGGATGAAACAAAATACTACGGTACTACTTTCTTTTAAACACATGTTACGTAAGTTCTTCGAAATTAATTCGTAGAAATTTTGAATTTCTTATGGATTTGAGCTTGCAATAACAATTATTTTATAATTAAAATCAAAATTCACGAAGTTTACTGCAAGTAAATCGATTATGTTAAAGAAAAGGGAAGAAAAAGACGTGTCGTAAAATTCCTAAAAACCAAGTTCTGATAGAGTACTTTTCAAATCTAAGTTGGAATGTGTATTTCAAATTGCCAGTTTCTGATGTTTGATGGAGTTTGCCGTGTATGAACAAACGCATCACTAATTTTGAGGGGAACGTATATAACTCCCGATGTAATATTCCGTCATTCAAAAAGCAGTGCCGTGCTGAAGGCGAAGGTAACTTCGTGCCGGCCACCTGCAGGTAACCTGGGAGCGTCACGACGCCGCCGTCGCGACGAGTTATGGCCACAAATCACGCGATTTGTAATTGCTACTATCAGCTACACGATTTCACGTGGCGGTTTCTACCTGCACATGTGGATGGAAATCCATAAACATCGATTCCTCTATAGCTTTGCAAAACTTATGCCTTGATATGGGAGGTTAAAATGTGGTTTGTTTTCTACGAAAGACTGTTGTAGACAATTTCTAAAGAATCTAAGAACTATGATCGAAGCTATGGCAATGAAAAAAAGTCGATTCAATTGTCCCTCGTAACACTTTGTTCTCTCATACAGGCAAAAATATTAAAGAACTATTGTGTACTTCCGTGTTATATCTAGTACAGAAAATATAACTTCGCGGTTTGGAATAGATTATAAATTGAATTATAACGTTACGTGTATCCGCATGTCGCCATTTATATAAATAGTGAAAAAAAAACATACGTAAACTTATTGCCTTCGTATTGATATATCGTACACATTTATCGATGAAAAAAGAGGTTCAGACATTAAAAGTAAATTGAATTTTCTCGTACGTTTATACATGGAGAAATAGAAGTCGCTGATTTTTACTTCCGGACCTTTGTTATTTTACGGGTATATAACATGGGCGTTTCTAGTTCACATCACCGTATAGTATATCACGTACCGTGACAGAACGCGTTACCATTGTAACACGCTTGTTCCTGCGGCGATACATTACGTTACGTCCACGTCCCGAGTATTACTTCGGCTTCCCTTCTCAACATGGCTAGGGTATAGCTTCGTACATGTTCGTTCAAGATTCGATTCGTTCGTCGACGGTCATGGTGTGCGCCACGTTAAAAGCTTTCTTCACCGACGAAGTAATTATAGCAGATATATAGTCTGCGATGAGAATTAGGCAACTGAAACCAATCTAAAATTCAACGCGCGCATTAAAATACGCCGGGAGAATAAAGTTTTTGATTGCGAATATCTATTAGAAAAATGTCACAAATTGATCGAAAGGATTATCGCGAGAATTTTTTGAACAGCATATTTTTAAATTTTGAGGGAGAAACAAAGAAGAAATTAGCGAGTTTTTGTTTTTGGCGCGCAAATAACTATTATCGAATCAAACTTCTTAATCAATAATTACTTATTATTTGTATATTCTGATCAGGTGTTTTAATTTTTGTGTCATTAAAAACGCGGAGCTGTGTTCCAGCTCTGGTGTCGGCGACGTGTGGCAAGTAGATGTGAGTGCTTGTGTGTTCTGCGGCATCCGGCAGGTCGCATAGGTGCGCACGGCATGTTTCCCGCGCGCGCTCCTTCCTCCTTCAGCGGCGCTGCCTGCCATCGTATCAACATCGCACTTCATAATCCTGGCAGTGTTTCTGCGCGTCTCGATCCGTTAGCTCACCTGATCGATCCCGTTTCTCTTTTAATATCGGTTTTATTGCAATTTTCATATAGCGCGTTTTACAATTGTCACTAGTTACAACTTACATTTCGCGTTGCCCATTTCAAGGTGGCAACGGACACCGGATGTCATTACTCTCGTGCGTTAAACTTCCGCTGTCTGGTGATTTCGGACAATTCCGGGCTTATGTTTTCGTTCTTGAATATCAGACTTTTGTGTTTTGTGAAGTAATATTCAGTTTGTGATATTATCTCGTTCCTGTAAAAAAAAAAAAACGCATGCGCGCGCGCGCACACACACACACACTACATTTAGATAAATTTTTTTTCAAAAAGATATTATGTAATATTTTTTCTAAGCAATATACAATGTATATATTTTTAAATTACATTAAATTATATTTAAATAATTAAAATGTAATAATGAGTATATTATTATAGTAAACTTAATAATTCTGTCGATAATATTACCGCACTTACTCTGTTATAAAATAGAAACTCTGATATATGGAAAATAATTATCAACTACTATTTGCTCTATAAAACTGGTTTTATGTATGTGCGGTTTTTTATATTTTTACACATGTAGAATTAATGCAATATGTTGTCAGGCGTGTGAATTGTGATATAACTTAATTGTTCATGCTTTATTCTCTCACTCTTGTTTGTTTTTTTGTTTCTTCAGATGTTATTTTGCACAATATGGCTACAATTGATTTTTATTATTTCACTGTATAACAAATTAAATATATATATATATTATATATACGCGTCGAAATGTTATTTAACATAAAATCGGTTCTTCGAACACGAAATTTGTGTTGAATATCTCGTGCAACTATACTATAGTAACTACTACAAAGGGAGAGAAAAAATGGTAAGTGTGTAAAAGTTTTTTACTTTGTGTATTTTTCACTATACTTGCTAGTTAGTTTACAAGTAACTTATAGAAAAGAAATTTACTTAGAAAAAATAAATCTAATATATGTAATAAATGAAATTTTCAAACTCGCGGAAAAAATGCTTTCAAAATTTATTATTAAGTAATAGACAAGTCAATAATGTTTATAAATATAATAATAGAAGAAGTATTATTTATAATAAATAATCAACAAATTTTTATATTTTTTTGTTAATGTTACCATATTTTGACTTGTTTATGCGTTTTATCCAATCTCTGATAAGATTCTTTTTCTTTCTCTCTCTCGAGAAAATGGTAGAAATATGTGTATATTGGTAGAGAGAACAAAAGAATTCCCGGATGCTTTGATAGGTAGTGTAAAAGGAAGGAAGAGAAAGAAAGGAAGGAAGAGGCGAGATTGGGTAGAAGGCTAGGTGTAATTTACCCTTGAGGCCCCGTGGGTGGTTGCTCCGTTCTTGGTTCTGGCGTACAGGATTGGTCGGACGTTTGACAGTTGACGGATGATGAGGCGGCCTTTCAGTCCCCCTTTCGTCCCCCTTTTACGCCCCCAACGTGCTGATTTAGTCCCGAGTTCGGTTTCTGGCGCGTCCATTATCTGCCGCGGGGCAAAGTCAAACCGGGCATAACGGGATTATTAGCTGAAATAGGCACATATGTCATATATATCTCGAGCTGTTTTTTTCGCTCGTTCTTTATCCCTGTCATGCTTCTTCTACGGGACAGCTAGAAATTGTTGAATAATATTTCGGGAGTTTTTATATGTCTTTTCTTCGTTATTACAAAATGTAGAATTTTAATTAAAAAAATACAGATGTTTTTCAAAATAGATGTGCTTACATTTAAAGATTATGAAGTATTTTTATTAACATCATGTTGGTTCGATGTAGATTAAAAAACTGAGAAATTACAACGTGGATCAATAATTTTTTTTTTATACACTTGAAAACTTTCGGACTTTTGCTAAACGTTTCACATGTAAAACTAATTTGCTCTTTATTTCATGTCAAGCAAAGAATTTTACATTTTAACTGGTTGCGGTCAGTAATTTTCTATTTTATGAGGATCTGATGTATGTATGAAAGAAAAATTTATTGCGTATCTCTCTAGAAAGTTTATTCACATGTATCTCTGTTTACCTGGATGATAGATAGATAGAGAAAGAAAGAGAAAGAGAGATAAAGATAATAGAGATAACATCGTAATATATATGGTTTTCATTTTAGCAATTTTTCCGTAATATAAGATATGGAATAAGCATCCGAGCCGTAGCTTGTCGCGGCGTAACGCTTCGATGCTTAGCCCGAGATAAGCTATCCTTTCGCCGAGATGTGGATCTAGGAATGATGCGCGAAAAACGTCCACGTGTAGTTTCTGTATTTCTTCATGGTGTGGATGTTAAAACCGTGTATCACGCGCCGTGGTGTCGCATTTATCTACTCTGCGATCTACTGCGCAACGTGATTGCGCGAACTACTGCGTGGTGCTTGAATGTTCCAGGGATCTCGATTGCGTGAACCAAAGAACCGGTTGAGCACTGCGTAGAGTTTCCTGTTTTGTTCGTACAAAATTTATATTTTTTTTCAATGTCCTTGATATTATGTGTTTTAGCTTGTGCAAAAAATTTTATTAAAAAGTATTCGAAGATAAAAGACAATGCAGGATGTAATTCTCGTTGCACAAAGTTATTGGCGGCAAATTGTCAAAATTTTGAAAAAACTGTTAAAATTTTTAAATATTTCAGATGCTTATATTGGCATCTCGTACAATTTAAATGAAAGTTTTGTTACAGTTTAGTGATTTACATCATACACGTTATCTAAACAACAAAGTTGCTACAGTCATATCAAACGATCTGTTGTCTTAGATATTAGCAAAAAGTAAATTAATTCGCACGATCTTGATCAACGTAGTTTATGGAAGTGGGTGATCTAACGCATTTTAAGAAACTAATTAAAGCGATTGCACGAACTTTATTATGCACGTAAGTAGTAAACCCGACCGCTTGGTTTGCACGTTTTGGGGAAAGAAGTTCGCTATATGCGCGCGTGAGAAAACAGACACACATTCTTCACGTAGCGTGTGGTTAAAATCTTACTTTTCCACGATTGGGACCGGCAAAATGTATGTAGGCTAATTGGTCATCGTCAATCTTTGCCTTTCACCTTAATTCTTTCCCAGTCGTTTTTCTTGAGATTATCGCTTTTGCTCGTCACATCACAATTTCCTTGTGTTCTCCGAGGAATATGACTTACAGCCTCTACGAAGAGTATTACTACCTGTCCAACCAGGCTCTTACGCTCGGACCTAGTCTGCCATTTATCATGTCATTTTATAGTCAACTGAACTTGAACAACTGGAACGCCCAATAAATGTTTGTGCTATTTATATCTTTTAAAAACAGTTTGTTCGTAAACAATAATCAACATCAATGTTGTTTTGTTTTGTTTTACTAAAATACTAAATTATCTTCTTACGTCAACGTATGCTGACAAAAATTTCTATCTTCTTATTTATGTAAATAGTAATTAAAATTCTACCTTCTTATTATATTAAGTTTTTTTTTCTCAATTTTTTTCGAGAACACTTTGACATTTGTATTCTACTCGCCGAAGAGATTGTTGAAAATTTAATGCGCGAGAAATCTTTTGAAAAAGTTCGCATACACCTGTTCACGAAACAGGTTATTCAGCAAATCGTCCAATCGATATCTGACCCGATGCGAGTTGTTCACCAACGCGGACCGAGGTTTCTTCGCAAGAAATTATGGCAACGTGCCTTTACGTGTTTTTTTTTTTTTTGTTACCCTACTCCGTCACTAATAATAGACCTTGGCACCTCTCTAGCTTGGTTCGCGGACCACCCAAACGATCATGCACAAGGCGAAAGGATTGGCGTTAGTGGCGCGCTGCGTAGCTGATTGGTATTGCGGGAACGGCGGACGTGAACGCACCAAACAGTAGGTTGATCCGAGTGATTGATAAGCAGTGCCACGCGCCAGCTGCCAAACAAATACGAAGGCGACAAAATTATTCAGACCAGGTACCACGTGTGCCGCACACTTCTTGCAATTGATTCTTTCATTAGCGAAATCAAACGACATTGATATACCAACTTTCTTCGTTGCTTTGTTTCAACTTATTTTTATACTTTTATTGTCAGTATTTATGTTCATATTTATGTTTTTTGCACAATTTTAATTTATTATTAAAAATGTAACATCGATGTTTTGCAAGAAAACGTGATATTTTAAAGTTCAATTTTAATATTTTATATATATTTTGTAATGTGTATAACAATATTGTCAAGATTGTCATCAAAGATTGTTTCTAGTTTTAGTTACAACATGGTTTTACATTACACTGTACTTATAAGACGTTACACACACATTCTCTGAATAGTTGCGATTCATTAGCATATCACGCATGTAAAGTAAGTCTATTACAAACTTATATTATACTTTACAAAAATTGCGCTATACTTATGTTTTTTCAAGTATGATTTAATGATAATTTTCTTACTGTAGTAAAACTAAAAACTCACGTTTATTTGTGTCAAAATGTACATAGTTTAATTACAATGTTTTGCCGTATTCTCTACTAGACATTGGAAAATCATTATTTTTCCCGCGCACGTGCACGTTAAGTGGAGCAAGGCCCTCTGTTCAATTTTGCTGGAACTCGAAGGTAGTCGACCTTCTAGCAAAGCGCAGCAGATGGCAGTGCGTGTGATTCTGTCTTCAAGGCCGCAGTTCGCGCGCGGCAGCTGTTTTCGTAAGTGCTGCCACCTTCCGCACCTTGTTTAAAAACGATACTGACCTGCGCATGTCCCGCACCATCATAACACACAGCTCGAACACCATGGGTGCCGGCAAATTTATGACCCGTATCATGGCGCGGCATCTAAACGATTATTTGCCGTTAAACGTAAACGGCTTTAAAAACGAGTCTGTATAATAGAGTAAATATAGGCTTGGCGTTCAGATCATGATAAATTTATAGCTCCACTTATGAAGATTTCGTATCGGCTGACTGGCAGGCTTTAATTTTGGAGATTAATATTATTTAAATATTAACTTGACTATTCCATTTTTGTTCAAAATCCTGGAAAATTTTGTTTACTAAAGTTTTATACATATTTTTTTCAGTAAACTAAACATATACTTCATATCAATACAATTATAAAAAGGAAATATATTAAGATGTGTACAATATAAGAAATTATTAAATAATAAATATGATTTTCTCTCTCACACACATACATTCTCATATTCGCTTCTGTTTATTTTAAAATTAATAACCAATTGTATGTGTGAATCTTTACTTTTTAAATAATAAAATAAATTTAACTACTGGTAATTTCTAATATTTTAAAGATATAATTGTATCACATACTTTTTATATTTAAATAATAATTTTTAAATAATTTTTTTATCGTTGTTATTCTTATAACAATTTAATATCGTCTTTCGTTAGTTTGGCAAACTCCTCAGAAATTCTAGTCACAGGGAAATCTCTTCATGTTCTATTCTTACATCTTGTGGCATCTCCCAGTCGTGGACTTAGTATAGCCTGGCTCCAAGAAGATTTTAATTAAACCCGCCCTTCCAATGTTGCGTCTGATTGGATGAGCTAATCCCGCGTTCGTAGAAAATTTAGGATTCCCTCTTTCTGAAAAGATAAACTCTCGAAAACGCGTTAAAATTTTTCTATAATATCGTAAAAAAATTATAACAATAATCTATAACTTATATTTAAAACTAACCAGTATTAAGTTTTTAAACCATGTATATTATTGGAAAAGATATTCTGTGTACTTAAAATAAAAGATTTATTTAATTATATAAAAATAAAATGTACATTATTGAGCTGTTTAAAAATTATGTGTGCAATCAGTATCATTATTGTTTAATATTACAATCAATATTTGTAACATTGTCAAACAAGTTCTCACACATACATTTCTCGGAACAAAGAAAAAACATGTAATAACTTGATTAGATCTATGGGAGTTTTTTTTGTCGAACGTCTTTCTTAAATAAAGTCATTTGGCGAGGTTTTAAAAGACCGAAAAAGTATTCGGTTGTCTTAGAAGGAAAGAAGGATGGTATCACGCAGGAGGAGTAGAAGGAAAACACCACGTCAAGGGGATGACATCTAAATCTTGCTTTTCGTTTCACGCTGACTGCCCGCCCTTTCGGTGGCTATGCTTAGAGACAAAACTCCCATCTTTCCTTTAACCCTCGAAGGGATGGAACTTGAAGTACATTCAAGAACAAAAGTTACAAATTAATTGCATAAATTAATTAGTTTTTCTACATATCCATAAAATTAAATATTCAATTTTCAGTATTGTCCGTTTTGTTTTCTTCTAAATGAATATCTTTAAAATATATGTGCACGCGCACGCAGGAAAAATGAACGTAACAAAAAAAAAAAAAAAAGAATATAACATTCCGGAACAATGATTTGCATTTTTATGATAATAAAAGTGTCCTACAGGGGACATAAGTCTCAAGATATTCTTCGTGTTTCTTGAATTCCACAATCGGAAAAAACAGAAACAGGTAGAACAAAGGCGAGTTTCACTTTCTTCTTACCTTCGTCTAGTGTAGCAAAAGCTACCTGTCGCAAAAGATACACGACTGGAAACTTTACAGACACAATACTTTTCTTCATGTAACTAAAATCAAACCTTTTAATTATCATGACAATAAATTTGACAAAACAAAATGCAAGTGCACAGTATGTATGTATTTGCAAAGTGTGCGCGAAAACCTGAATTAATTAGAGCAATAAAAATTATGATAAAATTTCATATATCTCCAAACGCACAATTTGCGTTATGAATTACTTTTCAAACCACAAAAAAAAAAGATCGGTTTTCTCTTTTGCGAATCTAGTGTGGATTCCATAGCTATTGATATCACTAGTCGCGAGTTTCCACGTAAAACGCCGCCCATTCCACGAAATCGTGCACGTGTGCAACGCCGGATTCAGCTGCCTCGTTCGGTTCAGGAATGAATTATCGCCCGTTCGGGGCTGAGCTCTTTCATTTCCAGTCTACGCGGTAGTCCTATCCTTTTCTCTCCTCGGTATTGGCCGAGGCTGCAGACAGCAACGCTTTTTTCTCATCCCTCTGCGATATCTCCCTCTATTCCTCTCTCCGTTTTCTTTTTCAATTTCCATCAGAGATATATATCGTATCGTTTTTTGTTTCTGTACTGTTTTATACGCTTGAAAATTTCAATTTATAGTCTGTGTAATTTGTTGTGTGTTTAATTATAAACAGTTATCAATATTTTTTCATATTTTCTTTTATTATTTTTTTATACAATTATTTAAAAAATCATCATCTTTTATCATCTCTTTTTTGAGTTTTGCGCAATTTCAAAACATTTCGATGTTCTCGGTGTTCAAAGAAAATAATATAATTGGTTTTGGTAATATTGTATTAAACTTAGCAACTAGGTCACACGTACACACATACAGTTTAATCCCGAAAACAAGTTACCCGATACAACAGCTGTGTTATCTCCAGTACACGCGTGTTTCCAGCACACGTTTTATCTTTTAAGTTTTATTTTTTTTAATTTGAGATTTTTTAAATTTCCACAGTTTTACCAACATATCAATTTTTGAAAAACACCCAATATAAGCAATGATAAATATTCTTTCTGCGCTTGTAAATATTAATAATTATTGTTTGTGGAAACTATGTAATATTATATCCGTTAGAAGATTTTGTAATCTGCTTTCCAAATTGTGATAAGAATCCAATTTTCTACGCTGAAATTTGCTCGGAGATTCGCCAGTTATTCCTTTGAGGATAGCTCAGATGGGAGGTAAAATCCATCAGATTCGAGCAAAGTAACCTTCATTCTGATATTTGTGCGCTCCGAAAGGATCGGAGGTCGATATTAATGTAATTTTTTTTTGTTTTTTTTTTACCGTTGATTATTCCGAAAAATATTTTGTGTTAACGTCTACAATTATACAATATATTATATATTTTATATAAAACAACATTTGACATATTCGCGCTTTTACTTTCTTCGGTGCGTAGATAAAGCGTGTTTTAGACCCTTCGTAATTCGAGCAAAGAGAAATGGCACGCAGGGATACCGGGGACACAATCAATTGGGTGTTTTCGTTTTGAACCGTGCTCCACGATCGTGGATGAAAGAAGGCACGAGGAGGGTAAATTGGAATTCCGCGATGCGGGAGGATGATGCTGCCCCGGTTGGCCGGGGACGAGAAGGGCATGCTGGAACGCGAAAGAAGAGGGAAACTGGCAGTGGAAAAAGGATGGCGAAGAAGTGAGTGGAGAGAGGGAGGAGAGTAGCATCCAAGGAATATTTACTGCCATCTTCTCCACCACTTACCCACAGATTCACTGCCTGAAGTTGTAAACACCTCTTAACTATATGGAGATAGTATCTCGGTCTTTTTTTTCTTCTTGTGTGTGCCCTAAACTGTTACGTGCATGGATGTTGCTACTATCACTAATTAGATCATTGTAATGATTGCGGCGTGAATTTTCTTTCTTCGCGCACGTGACGTTTACGTTGTTTACTTGATACATAAATTAACGCAAATTAAGATATATAAAGATTAATAAAAAATGTTCACTTGATTTTGACGAAAAATAATTGATACAATTAGGAAATTTTATACAACGGTAATCGTTTCTTTTAAATATTGATTACGTTACACATATGTGTAATTACAATAAACAGAAAATGTTACAGTATATACACATGCCGTAACGATAATCATTCTGAATTAAATTAAACTACAACAACACTCTGTTGCTAGACCGATTTTCCGCCGTTTAATTTGCATATCGTACACCTTCGTGTTATATTTGTTAACGCTAGAACGACACCGATCGATACGCACTGCCGCCTGCTTGTAGTTTAGCGTTCACCTGAACAAACGGTTTGCATATTCATCGACGCTTGGGTCAACATTTGGTCGCTCGTCAGAAAAATTTCGCGTTCAAATGACCTTGTCTTGCATCATCGAGTTTTTTTTTTTGTTTTTTTTTTTTTGTTTTTTTGTTACGGTGGCACCCAGTGTCTTCTCTTATCCGCCATGAAAATGTGACGTTTCGCATGAATATCGAGGATACGTCGCGATTTATACGCTGAGCTTGACTCGTTTTCAAAACCGGTTTCGCATGCCATCTCTCGCTTGGTCACGGATTATTCAATCGGTAACTGTTTCTGAATTTTCCGTGTTACAGAGCTCTCAGCGGTACTTCCGCTGTGACGCAATTTATTGGCGAGATTTAACGCGGGGAAAAAAACATATATATATAAATGTGAACGTGTCAAAAGTGTGTCATTTACTAACCGTTTCGCAAGAGAAGTCAATGAGAAATATCGTTATAAGAACATTGAAATAATTGGCATACACGTACGATCGATTATGCGCCGTGAAATTTATTAAAATGTTAGCCTTTCCTCAATGTGACCAATAAATTTGCGCGAATTATATGAGAAGGATGTATATTTCGAGTTGTAACAAAAATTGTAACAAAAGTGGCATATAAATGTTCATAGCTTTGGGGGTTTTTTTTTAGTCGAATAATATCTAGTTATTTTTCTACACAAAAATAGAACGTGTCTTGCCGGCTAAGAAACGGTAACGCACCCCGAAACAGTGAGTTGATGCGCTCTCTCCGGGCGGCTGTAGATGGTGGAGACGTGGAGATATAGAACGAGAGAGACAAATAGAAGGAGACGGTGAAACCCACTAAATCAATACTCTGCCATCGCTCCAACTCTGGCTCATCCCCTTGCCTACCACCCCCTTAGCCTACCCCCGAGTCGTCAGCCTGCTTCTCTCCCCCCAGCGTCCTCCTTCACCAGCGTTTCTCCGTTCCGTTCGTTCCACGCCACCCTTCGTTCCACCCCCGTCACGCTCTCGAGGCGAAACTTCTCTGGCTCCGCTTCCACGGACTACTCTCGCAGAGAGTTTCCTACCGTAGGGTTGGGATTCTCCCTTATGCGTCAGTATAATCTACCCGATGCTCATGAGATGTCGGTGATGCGTGAAGAGCGTATATTTGTACACACGCACACTTGTTTTTTTTTTTTTTTTTTTATTTGTTGATTTATTGATTTGTTGATTTTTTGTTGTATTAATTATTTTATCGATTTCTTTCAATGGAGGTTTTTATATGAAGCGGAACAATAATGAATGAGAGTCTTTATCTGAAGAACGTGTATCTGAACAACGTCACACTTGGGTGACAGAGAATTATTTGAACTTCGCAAAAAAGAGAAAGAAAAACGTCTGACATAGTTATTTCTGTCTGCATATAATATGATACTTTTTAATTATTTTTTTCTACTATTTATACGCGACGTGTTTCAAGTTAAAAATAAGGATTTCAAAAATAAGAGATCAATATTCTTCGTGAAAGATATCACAGAAGTAACTGTCGACGAGCTCTCCGCATGGATAACGGAAAAGCGATATCGCTGCGTTGGCACGTACTCTGCAGATCCAAAAAGATACAACTTGCGCGGAATTTTAATTCGAAACCTATTCGGGGAAGAGTTATAAAATCTTGTAATATAATAATTTTATATTCTTCGACGTATTATACTGGATTATGGACGACGATGCTTGTGCATATATATGTCGCGAATCTTTCAATCATACGTACAATTAACGTGTTTCTTTTTTACATTAATCGCTCCTTGATCGCAAACAAATATAACGCAATAATATGTAA
>QVOB01023072.1:0-12303 GCA_014839585.1 Pseudomyrmex concolor
TTTTTTTTTTTTTTTTTTTTTTTTTTTTTTTTTTTTGTTTCGAGCAAATTATCGGGTCGCACGTGTCCCCGTTTAATCTTGCTTTCGCATTCGCAATGTCGCGCGCGCAGCGAACTCGCTCCCCCTTGCCTTCACTCCCTTCTCCCTTTTTCAGATCGTACATCAGAGTTGGCGTATTCTTTTTTCTGCATTTGCCGGCGTCAGGTACACACGTGTACGTGTTCTATCCCATTGAATATGCAATGAGAATGTGCTCGGGCATTCCGCGTTTTTTTTTTTTTTTTTTTTTTTTTTTTTTTTTTTCTATCTCTCTGCCTTCTTTGGAAAAGCTCGGACCGGCGAACCTTCCAAACGAAGATGTAATTTCTGAAGATTACAGCGTCTGCCTTTCGACTTAAAGGGAAACTGCAAAGTCTGCGGAGTATCTTGGATATTTTTGATACATGATTTGTGTGTGTGTGTTTTGTCGAGAGAAAACTCTTCTTCTCCAATTTTTTGCGCGGAAATAACTCTCGCATTAAAACGTATATAAGAGCAACGTTAATGCGCTTTATATTGCGCAAGAGATATTAATACACCGCACGTAAATCTCGGATTTTGAAATGTGTGTTTTTTTTTTAAACGTTCGTTTTTTTCGTCATCAAAACATATATTTTGAAATATATTTTTAATATTCGTGACAAAATCCATCGAGATAACAGCAGCGATATCGTTACCAGAACGATACAACTGATGTATAAAACAATATCAATAGTTTTTTTGAGTCTGCGCATTTACCTTTATTTCCTTTCTCTCTCTCTCTCTCTCGCATTATTGAATACTATGTAGTAGAAAGTTAAAAGGCGAAATAGCCGTTTCTAAGTTTCTGTTTTGTTTGCGTACCGGCTTTTCTGATTGCAAGTCGCTGCAAAGAAAGACCGCATTAGAGAGAAAGTCAAAGCTAGAGACGTAATCCTGGAATGCGTGGGCGGTGAGAAGGATCGATTCTTCTCCTCTCTCTCTCTCTCTCTCTCTCCCCTTTCGAGTCGGTTATCGCGGCGAAGACGAGTAAAAGACGGGCGCTCCGAAAGCGCGCGGCAGCAACATTTCTCCCTCGTTATTTCACTAATTGTGACGCGCCGTCGTTACCCTGTCCCTTTGTTTTTGCCGCGCGTTTTCGCTTGAGAATTAAAACATTCACGTAGAGCTCGCGCCGGAGTTCTGTGAGTGGTCAAGCTCCTCCGCTCCTTTTCTTCAGTCATTGATCCTTGCGTTTTCTTTCACTCGTCCCCCTTTCCTTTGTCGAGGGGGATGAAACTTTGACGAAAGAGAATGCTTTCGCTTCGCTCTCCGGTACTTTTCGAGGAAAACGCGGTTTATTTTACTCCCGAGACGCTTTTCGGTAAATTGTTCGCGCTTAGCGCGGATGTTGCAGCATTCGTTGCATTCAAGACTGTCATCCGGCTCAGCGCTAGGGCAACAAATCTCGAGTTAATTAACAATAGAGCGTACTTCAGCGCGTGTCTACCGCACGCGTGGCTCGCGCCGCTGGCTGCACCTCTGCAAGTTGTATCGTGCCAGATTTAGAATAATTTCGACCGCGCAACGCTCTTATTACTCGCGACGGATTGCATGCGCGCGTCGCGTAAAAGCGAGTATTGTTGCTTGCACACACGGGGAGCACACGTCCGACTAACATTCAATTCCCATTTATGTACGTAACGAAATCTACGCGGCATCTACACACAGAGCCGAAGGAATAAGCCGGATTTTTATTTCAATGAAATTCAACTTTGAATTACTCACGAAGACACATTGACGCGGAGTTGAAAAAAAAAAGTAGAAAACGTTACGCGCGATAGTTTTCTTCCACGGGAGAATTTGTTTTAGAGAACTACTCGCACACACTCTCCCTCCCGCGCGATCGTGAAACTCACGCGCAAAGAACTCGTATTTTCATAAGGAACATAATTCATCGAATCAGGTCGCTGAATCATCACTTTGCAGTTTTTTCACCTTGTAACTTTTTTACCTTTACACCTCCTCTTTCCGCGTTTTTCCGATAAATCTTGCGGAGACATTTTGGCAGACGGGAATGGAGGTGTTAGCGGGTATTATCCCGAAACGGGACATTATGCTCAATTAACACAGTCTACTTAATTGCCTTATTTAAATAACACCCTTCCATTTGAGCCGTTCGAGAAAAATCTCTGCGAGCTACTTGAGCGCGCGTGAAAAATCTCTTGAGATTTTGTTATCGCGCAGTAATATATATACTGCCGGTATAATTTCGCAATCTAATTGTTCGTTCTTTTTCAACTTGAAACGCAGCAAAGAGTGATAGCAAATTTCGTCCATTTTTTGGATCTCGAATTTCGAACTTTTTTTCATCCCAAATAATACTATTAGATGAAACATTAATCTCAGTAATAAGATTTCAAGATGAGCATAGGCACGATTCCGATACAAGGAGGAGATATAATGGGGTGAAAGTGATGATTTCCAGTCAGGGTGTATTGGAAGAATGCGTGGCTGAAGTTCATTTAATATTCCATCGAATAGATCATCTATGATCCAATATTACATTTTGGTTAATCAAATTTTAACACTTTGCTGGAATCAGCAATTAGAAACAAAAAGAAGATCGATATATCGATATACATCGAAATGCGATATTATGATGTTTAAATAGATAAATCTTGAACCGAATTTTTATAAAAGATTGATTTCGGAGACAATTTACATAAAACAACATAGTCTCAATTTAGTTACTGATACTGAATTATTAAACAATATTTATTTTAATTTCCTCAATAAGATAACTCCTTCTAAATCTTGAATTTAACGGTTTCTTGAATCCCTTCTTATTGATATAAATATGTTTGTCTCTTAGTCTTGGCTAGCATTTGACCTCTTTGCCGTTGACTTGTAAGCATTCTTTGATATATAATATTTTGTGCGGTTCTGTGCGAGTGCTTATTGTTCAACTTATTTTTCACGTTTTAGTGATATTGTGACTACACAACTTTCATTCTTCACGAGGTATGGACATCTGTCAATAATTGACATTTATAATGACAATCCATTTATTTATTTAATATTATTTGTGTATTGCGACTGATGAAGACATCTGTCGAAACGTTTTGCACCTCATGTATTAAAATTACTAAGTGAATATACTCGCACCTCATGTGTATTAAGATTGATAAGTGAATATATTTCTACCTCGATCTATTTTGCTCGTAATTTGATCTTTTTTAATTTATTGATATTTAGATAAATCCTACTCAAAACGCCCCTTTATATCTCCGGAATCGTGCGTATGCTCATCTTAAAATTTCTCTGAGATTAATGTTTCCATCATTTAATTTGGCATAAAAGAAGGTTTGAAATTCTAGGGGTTCTAAAAAATAGGCGAAAAAACAACAACATCTTTTTGCCACTCACTCTTTACAAAACCGCAACAGTCAACAAGTAGCGGGTTACAACCTCGAAATGTAGCAACGTCAGACCCTCGTGCACGAGGTTCTTTAGAAGAGAGCTAATACTCAAATTACTATTATCAATCACTCGACATATACATTGTACATACATATATTTGCATAAATTGCCTTGTCCCCGCTATCAAGTTACAAAGTTCCGTCGCCGCCGCCGCCGCCGCCGTCGCCGCTTAACTCGCCGTATATATCTCGTATATCTCGCCGCGAATTAGCAAAGGTGATTATTAATTTTCATGCATCACGCGATTAGCGTGCAGATCGTGATCGACAGTTTACCCGTCGACTTACGCCGGTCCGGTGTGTAAGCTGCGGCTTCGCCGCTCTCGAGTAATCCCCGGCTATATCACTAGAATAGAGTCTCTCCTTGTCCCGTAACTGTTGATGAGCGATGGAAACTTGCTTGGACGGCGATTGCCGCGGTGGTGAATCGCGCGAGCGAGTATGTTCGGCAGCTGATAGCCCGGTCGAATCCTATTGCCGCTCGCTACTCCTCTGAACGCGCGCATTGAATGCGAGGACTCCGTATCGTCGACGATCGTTCTGAGAGAGACTGTAGCACCGATACATACATATATATACCCGCGCGTTCAACCGCGATTGATCTCGCGCGTTCGGCCGCAATGGAACGTCGCAGAGAGAAAGAGAGAGAACCACGTCTCTGTCTACAACAAGATACATCCCGCGAGTTTTCGCGTGATACCGGAAACTCGATATTATATTAAGATCGCGCGCAGCGGTAATCCATAGTGCGCGCGCGCGAGCGAAACTTTCGCGTTTCCCTCTTTCACGCGATCGTCTACATTTTAGAGTAGAGCGTGCGAACGGAGTTGCTAGGGAGAATGATACGCGTGCCACACCCTCTTCATCTCTGGAAACGGGAAAAAGTTGGATAAAAAAAAAAAAAAAAAAAAAAAAAAAAAAAACAAAAAAAAAAAAATAATTCTTTTTGTTCGCGTTAAAACGCGTGTGATTTATTATCTGTGTTTTTTATGAACTAAAATATTTTGTGCGCACGCTGACGGCACACTTTGACGACATGTAGCAGGATACACGGATAAAATATAGACAGTTCTATTAACGTTTGCTTAATTGAATTTTATTTTGTTACACGGAACAGCAAACGCGGGGGAAACAAAACAATTTGGTTAAGTTTAACTGACCTTTTATACGCGATGATGCTCTCAAAGCTATTTTGAAATCCGCACCCATTGCATTTTGCTGCAAAAATCCGAAAAAGCGATCGTGCCCGCGGTTTTTTTTTCGCGCAAACGACTTAATGCTTTACACAGCTTACAAAATATTCTAAATATAAAAAACAAATAAACAAATAATAAATAGATAAATAAAAAGTTTACTCATGCAAATAAAATGTGTTAATCGTTTCAGGCAGAAACTCGCACATTGTTTAACATCATTTTTATTTGTCTTATCTATTGTCACACGTGTTCTTTTTTTTTTTTTTTTTTACAAATGACGCTTTTATTTTTTTCTATTTCTTCCGCAAGTCGACCATTATTTAAAGCGACATCTCGAACTTTTTCTGTAACACGGAAAATATATGTTCCCGCGCATTTCTGTGTGTGAACTTTCTTCTTGGAGAAACGTAAATTTTCGCCGCATAGTAGTCATCTGATACGTATATTCGTGTTTCACGTAAAGATGGAAAAACGTAGAAAAAACGAAGAAGGATAGAAGGTAGAGAGACAAGTTGTGGGAAAACGAGGGGATTAGGGATGCTGTAATAAAGATAAGATGTTGAGAGAGAAAAAGTGAGGAGGGAGAAAAAATAAAAATGCAATCCGTGTGACGCGGAAAAAGGAGGAGGAGACTAGGCGAGGGATGCGGCGAGTGCATACTCGGGATAAGAAAAGCGGGAAAAATCGGGATTAAGAAATAGGATAAGGAAAACGCGGAGCAGCACACACACACACACACATAGTGACACACGTAAGGAAAAGTATGTGAGCAGATAAGAAGAGAACGAAAAAGAAGGGAGAATAGAGGGTATATGCATGCGCGGAATAACGCGCGAGTAAAATACGAGACGGTCGACCAGGATCGGCCATCTGCGCATAGCGCATGTACGCATGGAATATTTAAACTTCACGTTTGGATCATCTTGGACGCGGTCCAAGACACGACGAAGTAGTGATTATCGAAGTGCCGGTAGGATATTTCTGACGCTGTTTGAGTTACTTCCCCCTATTTAAATTTGTCTCCCCGTCTGATTCGAGAATAACCTCGTCATATATTTGCGGTGTATTGTGAATTTATTAAAAATAATGGGATTTTTGCGATTTTTTTTTTGGAAAAAAAGCAAAATAATACGGCTGATATTATTTTAACAAGCAGAAAACAAAACGCGGCGGTAGTTTATCGTTGCGAAGCATCGGAATTATGCTGTTTTGAAAATATTGAAATCGCCCTCTCGCGCAACAATCATCCCCGCGTTTAGCGAGGCAGTTTACGCAACACGATTCCCGTTTTTGACGAGCGATTCGAAAACGCTCGAGCGTGTAAAACGATACAATTACTTGCACCGCTAGCCATGGATTTTTTCTGCATCGATGACGCGTGTATATTCGATTTTAATCGTCGTTTATGCGTATGAATTATTACGCGGCGATCGTGAGCCAGCGCGGATCCGACGCGAGGAAGAGAAGCGCGCGAAATGAGAAAGAGAGAGCGAGAAGGAAGAAGTTGGTAGAAAATTTCCATAATTCTCGCAATTCGTTTCTAAAGTCGTCGGATGGCAAGAGGAAGAGGAAAAGGCCACAAGGCCGAGCCAAGGGTGACGCAAAATATTCGCCCGTGGCTCTCTTTCATCTCCAGTTTCGCGGCAAAATGCAAATGGTCGCATTGTTCTGTACCCGCGAAACGCGCTGTTCCCGCGGATGGGGAAAGAAGAGAAAGAGCGACGCGCGCTCTGTTGAAATATCGAAATGTCGTTGGTGTTCTTTCGACTGCGTATCTAGGTCGGTCGCGATAGTTTCGCGTTTTGTCTCCGATGATAGCGGCACAGCTGCCTTTGATGCCGCGGCGGTTGCGAGCGTTTTTATGCACAACAGAAGTTCGGTCTTGGGTTGAGATATTTATTATTTGGTCCCTGCGGCGCGGAAATTTTATCTGCGGTTTGTGCAACACAAGCTGTCCTGAAACCGGATATTCTTTCCACTCTGCGGAGTCTCGGGTCGACTTGAAATCGATTTTCCCCCGACACAACGTGTCGGTCTTGTATAGTTTTGCGAGGAAACAAACGATACGGGAAATAACGAGCTCATTGCAGTGTAAACACATTTATGAGAGAGAAAAAGAAGAAAATATAAGTGAGAAATGATGTGATCAAGAAAAAATTCTATTTGCTCAAAATTGCGTGCGCGCAACAAATCGCATGGTGTATTATTTAATTTTTCCACTTTATTGGTTGAAACACGCGAGAAAGTATATCGAAGTTCATCGAAGTTCGTTTCTCTTGTGTATGTTTTAACGTTTTCGCTTCCGCAATATATATACTTTTCGTGTGAGCGCGCGCGTAAATTTTGCAATTTTGCAAAACTACGTAAACTGCTTATTCTGTTCATCCAAACAAAAGGGTCGAGATAGTATCGATTGTCGATCCTAAATCCTAACTTCGTTGTCATCGGCCAGACACCATTCCATCCTCCTATTCACCACCAGACACTATCGCTCTATTCACCTTTTGTTTTACGCCCGGAGTTACCTCCAGTCAAAGCCTCCGGTGGCTTTTGTTGTCCGACTGCAATAACGCATCTCTTTTTCGCCGAATTCCGCAGCGTCTCTCTACCGCACTCGTGGTATTTCCACGATTTACTCCGGTGAAAGGTAAAAAAAAAAAAAAAAAAACGCATGACGGACTTCTTTGCGTAATCTGAATAAACGATTTTATTTTTAAAGTTAGGAAGAAAGTAATTTTCTGCTCACGCAGAATACAAATTCGCATTTAAAAAGCGGTAAACAATAGATACGTCGCGACGATCGACATCTTGTTATCCGGACATTGATTATGTAACTTCTGAAGTCATTTTTTGGAACGCGGAATAATTCCGTCTTTTTGTTAGTTTTATATATATTCAAAAATAGCTGAAAATAATTGATCGAGTCGAAAATCTATCCAAAAAGATGGAAAACGTTTCGACATCTTTGAAGTAGTCGGATTGTTGTTCACTTTTTCGTATTATGAAAATAATACGAAATATAAGAATATAATAAGAAATCACATCTGTGCGAAATATCGCAGCAGAGGCGCGTTTTCGGAATATGTTAAAAATCGAGTTACGAGAGATTGCGTTGTCGAATTTTTATTTTTAGATAAAACAAGTTTTCCTTCGCAGAAATTTCTTCTTTATTTTATGACTTTCTCGAAAAGAAAAAAGAGAGACAGCGAGATCTACTTCGGAACTCAAACATCCCGCGCTTTAGCAAGACGCGCGCGCGATATTACCGATTTCACAAAGCGACGGCGGCGCGTTCATCGCTGATGAACCGTTCTCCTCCGTGCGCGAACACGGAGAAAACAGCGGAATAAGTTTCTTCCCGAAGTTTTCCAATATTTCGCCAGTTCCGGAGGGCAATAAGAATGGTGTCCACGTGGACCTTACTCGGAATGAAATATGCGACTCCGGACTCTTGCTCTCTCACCCTCTG
The DNA here is from genome assembly GCA_014839585.1 of Pseudomyrmex concolor. NCBI lineage: Eukaryota > Metazoa > Arthropoda > Insecta > Hymenoptera > Formicidae > Pseudomyrmex > Pseudomyrmex concolor. The sequence continues at coordinate 8,145 of QVOB01023072.1, forward strand.
CGGGAGAGAAGGCGTGGGAAGTGTGGAACCTCCATCTGCGGTTTGGAGACCGCTGCAACGCAACGTGCCACTGTGTTTGCCCCGCTACTTCTGCGTGATGCTTTTGTTTTATCTTTCTTTCTAAAGTGGCTACCGCTGTGTTGCCGCCGCGCTTTTTTGACAGATTCATCGACGCCAGCAATTGCGCTCGCCATCTCATTTCTCTTTACATTTACACGGAGAGGGAAATTTCTCTTCCTCTCTCTCTCTCTCTCTCTCTCATCCTCTCTTTCAGTCCGCGATAATTAAGCCGCGAAGCTTCGCTCCGACCTTGTGTTGCACAATTACGTTTGAAAAAAAAAAAAATCTCGCTTTTGCATTTCGCGTGTATATACGCGCGCGGACAGGCTTCCGTTATTACGCGTTTCATTACATCTCATCTTGTTTCTCGCGCGAAATGCGATCAGCGATTTTAATTAAAATGCTACGGAGATAAATGTCTTTTTAATGTTGAATATAATTACGGGTGCAACACATTGTGTGTCTCCCCCGCGTATATAACGTTCCATATTATTTACCTTTCACACTTTGCGACGTAAGTGAAGTATTTTAATTAGTTCGCGATCCAGCGCGTGTGAGCCACGTCTCACCCCGCGCGCAACGGAGAGGTTGGGGGAGGTGCCCACTTATTTACCGCGCGTCAGGACGCGTCAGTGTGCACTTTGCACGCGGGATGCGCGCGTGTAGCGAATTAATCACCCCCCCCCCTTCTCACGACCCGACTGCGATCTTGAGAATTATACGGATATTTATAGCGTACCCTCTCCCTCCCCCCGATTCTGATGCAAATAAGATAGAGGAGAAGGAAGAGGGATCTTCTATTCCGATAAAGTCGTTTGCCACCGTTTACCCCGTGGGTGGGCACCACTTTAAATTATCTGACTCGTTCGCTCTCTCTTTCTCTCTCTCTATCTATCTATCTATCTCGATAAACGATAAAACCTTTCTCTTTCTTATTGGCCGGTACCGGGAAAATCGACAGTGAAAATACTTTATCGCAGGCGCGTTTGTGTTTAAAAATCCTTAGCGCGCGCGAGCGGTTGTCGATCGCAGCCGATAACTTTGTTCTTCAATAACTTGGAAACTCTATCGGTGCTTTTAATCAACGGTGTACTCTCTTTCTTTTTTTCTCGTTTCTCTCTCTCTCTCTCTCTCTCTCTCTCTCTCGACTGATTAAAATCCGTAATTTAAAATCACCGAATTGTCGAAACACGTTACACCCTTGTTATCGCGGTGCTTATTTAACTTCACATTCCGGGAAAGTTTGGCGTACCGACGCATCGCGCCGTGCGATACTCTCGTTTGCGCGGTAATTTCGGTTTGACGCCGCGCACAGTTTACGCATATGGGAAACCGATTGAGGTACAATTTACGGAGAGACCCGTTGTATTCGTCGCCACATCGTTTCGCCACGTCGTTTTCCCAATTAGACGCGACCGATGAAATTCGTCGTGCGAGCGACAATAATTTCGTTGCTGGCTCACGAGCTAGCTTCCAGTCACTGGGGACCTTCGTTAAATTGCACGACGTCTAGAGAGTGAGAGAGAGAGACAGAGAGAGAGAGTCAGAGAAAGAAAAAGACGCGCGGCAACTTAATTAATTGCCACGACGGCAAAATAAATCGTTTCACGATCATAGAGCAGAAGGAATCAAGGTAGGTTTTTCTCGCGCAAAGACTAACAGAAAGAGCGATGGAAATTTCAACACACGGTAATTACGTGATGTATTAAAATCCATAAAGTATTCGGAGAGTACTCTGAATTTTATTTTTTGCTTCTGAACGGTGATCCCACACAATATATGCGATTTATGACTGGACGCGAGTTTACCTTTTTCATTTTTCCCATTTCATACGTCTACCTCATTTGTACATACAAATGGAAGTCTGATCTTTTTTTTCGCTCTTTTACTTCTCGAATCTTTTTTTTTTCTCTCTCTCTCTCTCTCTCTCTCTTTCTCCCTCCGCCTATCCATTCTTTCGCGGATATTTATTTTTCCTCGCGTTTGCCTGATCCACGCAGTCATTATTCAACCGCCCCAATTTCCGGCCACCACTCACGAACAAATGAAAATATTTGCCCGAGAGATTTTCGAGCTTGATTGCTGAATTTCTCCTCATCGGCCTTCTTTTTCTTTTCGCGGTTTATCGTAATACTCGCGATTTATTCTTGACGCATGGATATTACACGGTTTCAAAAAAGGTGAAGTGGATAGATAAAATATTGCTGCGCGCGAGAATTCTCTCTCTCTCTCGCGCACGCGAACTGAGAAAAGCGGGAAGGGGGAAAAAAGCAGACATTCCATTTATATATATATATATATATATATATATATATATAAAGTAGCTCAATTCGCCAGAATCATTTTTTCTGCCGCGAACGTTTTTCACTTACAGACGGCTCGCAAAAAAAAGAATTGAAGAAAATTTGGACGTTAAACCGATAACCATCTTATATCGCTTTTCTCGCACACAGAAAGTATAATTTTCAGAAAGAAACGTCAGTTTAATTGCAACACAATTTTCGTTGAAATTAAATCGATTTAATAAATCCACGAAATGTTTAACTTACATCGTCGCGCGCGCGATAAATCACCGATCAACGCAGATGTACTTAAATGACGCGCGAAGAACGCAAAATGGCTCGGAGGTAATCGGGGGGGAAGGGGGAGGGGCACTGTCCGTTGATAGGAGTCGAGCGTGTGGATCGAGTTTAGCATCAAACGAGGGTCTGTAATCCTAACTCGCTTTAGTCCGGGTCGAAGGATCTCGCGGTAATCCACGGCCAGGATCGAGCTTAAATCGCTTCTCGTGACACTAGCTGAACAATCCACGGCGCCTGGGCTCAGCAGCATCCTAGACAGACCTTGCTAGCTCGACCGTAAAGGAACACTCGAGCACCGTAAATCCATCGTCGCGCTTGATCCTGATAGCGAAGTCCTCGGCATTATCCTTCCGGAGCACGTGGCATTTTTTCTCTTTCTCTTTCCTCGAAGAACAACTTGAGGATGATAAAAATCGATCGCGGCTTTACTTAGAGTAAACTGATGTAGATGAATTTATTAAATAACGATTAAATTTCTTTCCGTGCGCGCGCGCGCGCGAAAATCCTGTAGTAATTAATATTTATCGTGATATAAAACGATTGTTCTTACTTGGCATTGCCAAGTAAATAGACTGTAGCAAGATCGAGAGCTCAAGTTTCAAGTAAATAAAGTTCGTCGCGTCTTGTAAATGTGCTCGAGCTCTCGTTCAATCTCTTCGTCGTCGCTTCTCTCTCTTTCTCTCTCTTTCCTCCCTCTTTCTATCATCTTTGTCATTCTCCGCTCCTTCTGCCTTCTTGTAGTAGTATATATGTAAGCCCGAAGTTCCTTGATCTCTCTCTCTCTCTCTCTCTCTCTCTCTCTCTCTTAACGTGAAATCGAGCTTTTAGAAAGACCCGGGGATTATGGAACGAAGAAGGGCTCGAGTGATTTGGTCGACGGGAGCTTTTTAAAATTAACCCAGGTTACAGCTCCCGACGGGGAAAGAGAAGCGGAAATGTGAGCTTAATCGTAGCGAATAGTCGCGGATTTTCCTCTCCTAACCGTATGAATACGCGCGCGGAGCACGGATATGCGCGTGATATATATCGGGTTATTCAGATCCCCTGTAACCTTAAAAAAAAAAAAAAAAAAATTGCACGTGTTCGTCGAACTTTTGATAGGTATGCCTTTTGCTCTGAATATGACGAGCATGAGTTTGCTCTTTTTCTCTCCTTCTCTCCTCTTCTGACATTTGCAAATTTATCTCGGAAATAATTCTCCGCGCTTGATGTTAACGAGATCTCTATTAATGATTCATTATGTTAATCATGAACGTGCAGTCATTGCATTACGTTAATTACAACAACTTTTTATTTTTTTATTTTTTATTTTTTTATGTAAACGCGGATACGGCTCTTCCGTATGGAAAAGCGATCGTTTTAAAAGGAAATTATTCGTTTGTCAATGAATATATATCAGAGCTCTTTCTCTCTCTCTCTCTCTCTCTCTCTCTCTCCTCGGTTACAAGAAAGCAATATCTCCACTGAGAAAAAAATACTATTAACTCAACTAATTGCGTTTAGTTGAGTTTCAGTTT
>QVOB01023074.1:0-17054 GCA_014839585.1 Pseudomyrmex concolor
ATATGTATGTATATATATACGGATATTGGAAACGGATACTCGTTTTACACTCCACATATTTTCTTCCTCGTCAATCACGATGTTCAAACATCCGTTTGTTCTCTTTTGCCGACAGGCACGAAAAAGCTATACCTATCCATTTGATTCTCTTCGCAGGCGAACATCTGTCTTCCGATATTGGTAGTTCTCGACGTACAGCTGCGGTTACATTATTTTGTGCGCTGTTATTAGATGCTATCTATCGTGTCTCGATCCTTACTCGTTTCCACGCTATATTACAGTCATATCGCGCGAGGAAGAATTTGCCAAAACGAAAGGTTATGGAAGAAGAAAGACGGGCACGGAGGAGAAAGAAAAAAAAAAGAGAACACAGTGCGAAAATAGAACGCGAGAAGCGCGGTCAAAATGCGCTCATCAAGCAAGCTCGGCAGCAAACATTATAGCGATATAAATCACATCTCGTTACGACGATGGCACGCGGGTGTGAGTGCGATGAGGATGAGGAATGATAGAAATGACGGCGCTAATGCGGAGTTAATGGAACGCTATAATCATGATGATGATTATAATAAATGCGTGATTACGATAATTGGCGTCTAATCAATAACTTACGACCTTGGCGGTTATAATCACTTCGTCGCGTTATTCAATGGGAGATACGACGACGAAGAGACGAGGGAGCGCGCATGAAAATGACATCGCGATTAAAACGAAGGAGACCCGGCGAGTTGGAAATTTAACAAAATTCACGTAACATTATTTCGATAAAAGAAAATAAAGTTTTTCGAACTTCATTTTTCTTATTTTTTGAAATTAAAAAAACATATTTTTCTAATATGTCATAATGCGAAATATATTATTGCTGTATATATACATATATGCTATAGAGCAACAATATATTATGTTTTACATTAGTATGTTACCGAACTTCCTTTCGCGAATCGCGACAACATGGTCTACGGTTAACTTACTTCAGGTTAGCAATTTTACTATCCCTTCATAAGTTTCAAAAAACCTACCTGTACGATACAAAGAGAGAAAATAGATTGTTAATTAGAATAAGCGCTAAACCAACTTCGGTGATAGGGCATAACATTATATTATACATGTACGATATATACTTCGGAATGGTTCGTGTTCTTACGCTAGATGTGCGTGACGAGGTAAAATGGCATGCGATTTAGAGATCACTCAACAATACATAACTCAAGTAAACATTTTGTCGATGGAAATCGAATCGTTGTGAAACTTCACGAACGAACAATCGCAGAGTGGTGAATAGTATATATTATGCCTTTGTCAATCAATTTTTAACATCTCGGACTTTCTTTTCTCACATTCTCGATTATTCTTCTTCTGTCATAAATGTCTTTTTCTCCGCGTTCAAAACAAAACAAAAATAGTTCTAAATTGGCCGCCAAAACAAAACCAACTAATTTATAACACACTTTTCCATAATTTCTTTTCTCTTCTATCTTATTAAAATTATTTTTCACTATACGCTTGTATTATCAAAAACATAAGTCCCTTTCGAGGTAGGATGCGCGTGATCTCTCCGATGGTGCTGCAGAGTTTTGTTATGTCCGATACAAGCGCGGCACGTTGATACGCATGATTTCCCAAGCGTTTGGTTTTCTTTTCTTATTTTCCGCTATACTCTCACGTTCCTTTCCTCGAAAGTTCAATCGTTCGGAATACACGCGTTCTACGAATAAGAATAATATCACCATATGCGGTACAGTCGTGGATGCCCGTTGAAATTCGTCACAGCCTCTGACAGAAATTAAAAAATAACGCAAGCTACAGTAGTGCTTAGTGTCGAACTTCAATGTTCGTTCGCGACAACGACGAGCGTTTCCGCTCTCGATCGTCGTACAAACAGATCTCTTGAAGATTCGATATACAAAAAAAAAAAAAAAAAAAAAAATTTACAGTTATGCTTCGTCGCCGGAAATCACCATGCGAGTGAGACTGCATTTCCCGCGATAATCGCGCAAGATTTCATCGTCAAAATGACGTTTACGCAGAATGATTGGTGGCGTGAAACAATGCAAATATAATTACAATGTCATTCCGATGTTGAACCAGTAAACGAAAAAAAGACGAGAGGCAAATATTCCAAAGATCGATTTCGTCGGACAGGGCGAGCGGACATGAAATCGCGTGACACCGTCAACATGCGCGTTTTTTTTTATTTTTCAGGTATGTCACGCGCGCATAATGATCGCCAGTAGATCACACGTCAGATATTCTAAATAAGCAGATCGCGATTGGTTTATCTTCTTCTTTTTTTTCCCGTTGATTTTTGTTCTCGATTGACTTCCTCGCAGATCAGTCTGCGAATGTGAACGCTGCCTCTTTTCGATTGAGAAAAAAAAAACAAGTGACAAATGTCGCGATATGACACAGAGAGATGTAAATATGTTTAATGGAGTGTGTATGTGTGTACGTATAACGCGCGACGCGTTAGCGCCTTTCGCGAAATCGTTGATCTCTCTTATTTGACGCGTCCATCGATTGTACGAAAATAGTTCTCATCTCTCTGTGAGACCAATTTTGAGTTCGTAACCAAGGCAAAGTCCATAGAAACAAAAAAAATTTTTAGCCAAGTCAATTTATTATATCAAACAATTGTCAGCCAATCGTCGCTTTGTGTTGCACGTGTGCACAGAGATAGCTGAATGTGAACGCATTTCGAAAATATTCTCATGATCGTTGTAGATGGAGATGGAGCAAACGAAGGAAAAATCGTTCAAAATATTTGAAACAAATATCGGGAAAGTTGGATATAGAATCAATTTTCGAATAAATAACTTTTATTGTTCCATAGGTTATAGTGTTCACAAGCATTCTCAATCACACGAATAATTATTCAAAAAAAAGAAAGAAATAAAAATATTTTCGGCAATCTTGTATTCTTCAAGACTTGTGTCTCGAGAGAGATCCGTCTTTCCTCCGTTGCCCCCTCGTTTCCAAAATAATATCAAGATCGAAAGAATACCTACAGAGTATACGTGTGTATCGTGTATATGTGTGTGTGTATGTTGTGTGTATGAAAGTGTTTAGGTATGTGCGCGTGTGGACGTGTGATTATTCAATTGCATGGTGATCGAGCGGTAAAGCGGAAGTCGAAGGGTTACCGGTTTCCGGACGCGCGCTTAGGCGAGTTTTTACGATCCGCAGTAGCTGGACAATTCGCTTATCGTGCACGCGTTGATACAGCACTCTTCGTGAATACCTCGCGTTTCCCTTCGTGAACGTCTGTCGCCGAAGCGACCGTTTATCATATCCCTTGCTCTGGTCGGGGACATGAATGGAACACGAAAGTCGTAGACGAGCGGGTAATCGGCCAGTTCCATCTCTGAAACGAAAAAGCGGACGTTGTTAGTACGGCCGATGATAAAGACAATGAGGAAACTTGTTCGAAGAACGTATATACACGCACAAATGTCAGTGTGATTCGTTTTTATTTCAAATCGTATTGTACGTTTTCAATCGTATTTATTCTCTTTCTTGTGTACTTCTTTTTTCTTCTTTTTTATTTTATTGCACGTAGAAAAGTTCTGAGATTTTCAAAATAAGTTTCTGAATTATAGTTTCTTATCGCGCTATTTCTTCGCGATCGTACCTTGAGCGCGACCGTAGTCAAAACTGCTACTTATGCGATCGGTATTCGCTTCTTCTTGCGCTGCGAAAAGAAATCAGAGAAAGGATCACGGTTTTTGAATATCTCAAAACTTTCGTGACAATAAATTAAAACAGGTATGCAACAGTAATTGATGAAAAATAAATGTGTTTGTATTTGAAAATTTAATAAATCGCACACATAACGATAAAAAACGTAATAACAAACGTAATAATAAATAAAACAAATTTTTACTTCGATAACAATTGCAAGGTATGAAGAACAAATTTATTTCGATTAACAAAACGAAAAAGGTTCTTTACGCGCTACATACGTCAAATTAATGATAGATAACCGGAATTTACTTTTCCACGATCGGTCAATCGCGCGTATCCATCTAGATGACAGTTGTCAGATTATATGGATCTATTTGACCGATCAAATTCAGATAAGATTTTACACGCAGTCGAAAAAACGAGTATTTCCGAAATGTTCCCTCGTGTTCCCTCTTTTTTCGCTTGCGAGATCCCGCACGTGTTATATAAATATTGATAGAAAAGAAAAATGCAATACGCCTCCGATTATTGGCGTATTCAAGTTGTTCCGTAATTACAAGAGAGTACGCCGGCTCATGATCCCACTCAGGAATATGTAACGTAAGCCTGCATGCATTATTCATCGGCGATGAAGTGGCGATTACTCGGTTAATTGCGGGCACAGATTGATCGCGCACTTAATAGAGCACCGTGCTCGAGGAGCTATTAAAATCGAACGGCTTGACGCAAAAGTTCTCTCCGCCGTCGGGAAACTAATCTAGTAATTCGAAAAAGAGCGCTTTCTCATCTTAAATAGTGAAATATTTAAAGTAAACGGTGCAAATTGTGAATTAACCTCTTTTTTTTACATTGAGTCATTTAATTATAAACGTTAATTGAGCTTGATTTGTACTTTTCAGCGGTTAAGCTTTAACTCTATCATCACTTTTTAAATTATAAAATAAAAACATATATCGAGATCGAGCAAAAATGTAAATTGTGATTGTTGTATATGTTACGTGATTAGCGGCATTAATATTAATGAGCGAGTGGCCGCATTATAAAGGCAAATGTTGTTACGAGAGGATTTGCGCCATCGAGAATTCTTCCTGAATATTATCCCTTAATTTTCTATTATTGGCTTCCTGAATTAACCCGTTACGCCTGCGCTATCGAGAAATTTAACGCGTGTGACCTTTCGCGATTACATGTGTACATCTCTTTCTCTTTCATTTCCGAATGTTTAGTAAAACTCGTTTATCTCTCTGTTTTAGATCATAAATAAGCGTCATATAAGCACAAAACATAAATGAGCCGTTAGAATTTATTTTAAACGACTATTTATTACATTAATGAAAAAATACATTTTCAAACTCTATATCTTTTTGTGAGTCATGTACGTATTCAAGCCTTAACAAAACGCGTATTAAGACTGAGGTAATCACTGGAACGACTTCAGGTAAAACTGTGTGTCGCTTTAAGCTGTAATTACAACAGAGTTAAAAACTGATACTTATCGTAATATCCACACCGCGTTTGAAAACAACCTATGCATTATACGTACCTAATATTGGTACAGAAATAGACACACACTTATCATTTGCAATCACTACTGTGATAGTCCATTTAACTCTGTAATATCTACCCTGTCACACGGTATTTAGATAGTTTTAAATTTTTGATATCGCGGAAACGGACGATAGAAATAAAAGTTTTTTTTTTTATAAAACCACCACACACAGTTAAAGATAACTAATTAAACGTCCAAAGAATCAATTTGCAATAAAAATATATTTTATCGAGACTTGTACTCACTCACCTTGACCACTCTTTTTGAACATCGAATTATACACGCCATCACAGATTATCTGCAGGGCATTAGAGAGCCTCTTGCCGCAGTATTTCTGCGCGCTCATGGCCTGTTGATTCGAGCTGTATTGAGGGTAGGCGTCCACTTGTGCGTTCCCCGATTCCGCCACAAGAAACGCGACGGCGATCACCAGGGTCACGAGCACGTTCAATCGATTCGCGGACATCTGAAAGCAATATCACTACAATTAGTCATTCGTCCGCGATCTCCGCGTGAGATCTGTCTCTTTTGAAAAAAAATTCCATACAAATCAACATGTATATATATATATACGCTGATATTATAGACTCCATATTAGACTCCGAACTTTGATATTCGTAAAGAAACTTGTAAATACAACTACTTGCTTTTATAACTACTTGCTTTTATATGTGACCTAAATAACTTATATCGCGATGTCGGAGAAACAGGAGGTAAGAATAAAAGAAAGAGCAAAAAGATAAAGAGAGAGAGAGAGAGAGAGAGAACGCGTTGAGGAACATGTGTTTTATTAGAAGCAGATAGAAATAGCCGAATGACCGATCATCATTTATCGATGTCATCGCGAAGCCTTCAAGTGAACGAATGTTAAAAATGAAGTTTTATCTGGTCAGACAAACTATTTACTAAATTAATTCCTTATTATATACCGGCGTATATATATATCTAGCGATTGGACTTTATTCGACAGATGTATATTCGAACTCTCTCGGGATACACTTTTCCAACTATCCGTTCAAGTGAAACGTTTCAATGTGGAAACGCGTCGTTCTCCCTGAGTCTATTCTGACGATGATCTCCTCGGGGGAGCCGCGCGGCGTATATTTACGTCTGTTTACCGTATCGAGATTAATTGAATGCATGTGTATAGCACACCGCGAGACTCGTTATACGCGCCGCTGCGGCATTCCAGCGCGATCGCGCAGGGTGGATCTATTTTTAGATATCTTTCATTTAAATATAAATTCCTCTCTCGAGAGAGAGACGCGGGAGAGGCCGCGTACTCTCGGCCGCGCGTGTCGAGATAGAAAGTCACTCTTTTCCGACGAAAAAGAAAAAGCACGCTTTGTCTGCAAGCGATGACTTTTGTTTACACAATTTCCGAATTGAACGGCGATTGTTTCGAGAAATTCGTTTATTTCGGAGTATCGCACAAGCGCGCGATGCTCGTTTCGAGTTTTTTCACAAGTGCTTTTATACATCCATTCATGTTCGATTTGGTTTAGCAAAGTGCTATTTTTTTTTATGTATTATATAAGTAAAATTGTTATAAATTGTTTTATTATTTTGCATGAAAATTTTGCAATTTATTTTATATATTTTATAAATTTATTCTATACACAATTGTATATGGTATCTCTTGTATATATTTTAGACATATATATATATATATATATATATATATATATATATATATATATGAAGTTAGGAGATTCTCTGTATTCGGAACAACATGATAACCGCGCGATGGTATTGTGACATGGGATCCAAAAGTTCCGCATATACATAATGCAAGTGCAATACATATATAAGATAACACACGAGTTTGCACGGGACAAGGGAGTATATTATTTTGCTTGGGATAGGTCAATAGTTCTATGGCGTCGAAGTCCATTAGCGATCGCGTGTTTGGTTTAGAACAATGTTGACTTGTTTTGCAGTTCCCACATCGCGTCCGATTAGTCGTGTTATCAACGAAAATGGAAATAAGGCCAGTAGCCTTGATGCGCGATCGTGGAGGAGGATACGATATAACACACAATTTTGCTAAGTGTGTGTGTTTGCACACAGTCCTCTAATTGTATTTAAACAATCATTGCATGCAGAACATCGTAGAAAATAATTAACGCAAAGTAAAAAAATATGTAGCATGAGTTTTTGAGTTTTTGAGTAAAATTTAGGATCAACTTTGAAATTTATTTGAAAATATATTGAAAAAGATAGTAATCTCTTTTACAATCATTTTTGCAATTTTATGTTTCTGAAAATAGTCTTGATTGCATCACCAAATTATATGTCAAATAAAATGTTAGTCGTTATTTTATTTATCGTTTTACTAGAGACATTAATATTGATTTGTACATTATATAATAGTGATTTTAATCACAATATTATATACGTGTGTTAGACCTCGACACACACACGTACACTGAAAAAAAAAGTTTTGTTGAGTAACCAAACTTTGGTAAATCGAATCAAATAAAGTGTTGTGGAAATCAAAGGTTAAGATTACCAAAGTTTGGTTATCGCAACAAAATATTTTTTTACTTTTTTTTCAGTGTATATAATATTGTGATTAAAATCACTATTATATAATGTACAAATCAATATTAATGTCTCTATGAAAACATTACAAGTCGCAAATCGCTCAATTTTTGAAGTTGCTGGAATTTGTGATCGATTCGCAATATTATTGAGCAGACACGTGCCAGACTCTCATCATTGCAACAGACACACATCGACTTGTCCCCTTCAAAACAAGTTATGCGAATATAGGACAGACTATTTCTATTTCCGGCACACGCATTGTAGCGATGGGAATTAGTATTCAACACCAAGTAACAAATGAAAGAAACAGCGCATATTGAACGAGAGAAAGAGCGAAAGAGAAATAGAGAGATGTCAAAGTTATCTAACCTTATTTATCTTTTCTTCGTGATAGTTTGAATGCTGAAAATACGACGTAGAACATTCGTAATCTTTAGGGAGTCGCAATCAGTCAATACACATATTACCGCGAGAATGTTGTTAAAAGTAATTAAAACTATTCTTCTTCTACGTATTCTTCGGAAGACAATGTTTGTGGCGCTCGATATTTCTTGCTAAGTAATTTGATATTTCCAACATTTATCTCTTACTATGCTTCTTATTAGCACTTTACGCGTCCGATGAGATTACGGAGGTTAATGTCTCGCTTTTTCAACCGATGATTCGTAAACTAATTTTTTTTCTGTTCTGATCTGAAATTGCGTTCTGTCAGAACATAAGGAGGTAAATAAGCGTAATTATGTTTTCGATCGCGACACGCGGGAGACGCGCAAGACTCGTATCTTGCCGCGAAAATGATAAGCGCGGTCGCGTACGTCGCCAACACGTCGCTCGGCCGCGCGTACGTACAAAACAAGTAAAAAATTGTACATTGCCGAGACTTTATCGGCAAAAATCAGCGAGAGAAACACGCAAACGGCGTAGGATCCGCGATACTTCAATATCCTTTGCACGTACCTCGAAATCTGTTTGCACTATTTGTTGCAATATATTACGCGCGATCGTGGTTTGTCTCATAATTGGTGAAACGTCTTTTCATAATAACTGAATAAATTCATTAAAACTGAGAAATCTGTACGAGAGATATTTGTAGAATAGAAAGTCAAATTAATTGATTTATTTTCGTGATGTACACATACAAAGAAGAGAAAGCGCACACGACGTTGACATTTTGTTTCGTGTAAAATTGTCAAATAAATTATTAAAGTTGAAATTTATAAGAATCGTAAATTACGTTAATTAAAAATATAAACTCCAAAAAAATTTCATTGTACATTTTAGTCTTGAATATATATTGCAGTTTTGTCGACGCAAATTCGCTTGAGAAATCTTCTCGCGACTCTTCTTTCTCTGAATCATTATTATTCCATATTGCGCGTAGAAGAAGCGTGCGAGATATGATTATATCGTGTTGCTTCAAATTCGCGTAAAATGAGACCAAACAACAATTACCGTGTCGATATGGCGCGCATATGCCGTTCATTGGCTTCTCTCTCCGGCGCTTCCAACGATTGTAAACAATATCGAACTATTGTACATAGATTCTGCCGACGTTCTTCAAAGATGAGGCGTACTTTAAGATAAAAGTCCTGTAAATTGTAGAGAGGACTTGTGCATCTCCGAAGCATCTTCTTGCTCTCCTCTTCGTCCATTCCCGAGCCACTCTCATTTCCCACCCCCTGTGCCCGACGTGCTTTTCTCTGTTTCTGCGAGAGACCGGCGCATTTCTATTTTTGTCCTCATCTTTTCTCTTGGTATTATCTGCGAAGTACCCGCCGGCAGACACGAGAGTAATAAACACGTGTATATAACCACTCGGAAAGATACTAAGCGGGCCGCGCACTTATAGGCGCGCGCGAGGGAAAACGCACTTATGTCGATCAAATGCGCGCGCCAGGGGTGATCGACTTTGTCGATTAGAGCAAGCGCGATCGCGACAGACAGAGCTAGAAAACTTTCCCGTTTTGTCGCAAGTGCGAACACAACACGGGCGCAAAATCGCCCGATAAACAAACTCTCGAGTTTTCAATTTATCACTTCAAATGCGCCTGTCGCCTAGTTAATTGAAATCGTTGTTTTAATTAAAACCGTAATTGAAATATATCTGATAAAAATGCAATTTTTTGTATCGGTTTTTAATTGATTTTCTATTTGCGCGATATGATATTTGTTTAATATAGCTGATTATAAATAAATAAACTGAAACTGGAGAAATAAATTAAGTAGAATATATTACGGGTATATATTATATCGACATAATTCTATTTCTCTCGCTTTTGTTTATTATTATTCGCAGACAATTTATTTTACTCGATTTTCTAAGTGAACATTTAGATAGAAAAAAAAATTACGCGCGCACGGGGTTGTGAGATACATTGTATGTAGTGAGAAACGAAGAGGAATTCCAAGAATTCATTGTTCCGTTATGTGAGTCACAAGCGATAAAGACGTGTATGCTTTAATTTTCTCGTCAAAGTTTCTTATTAACATGTGCGTGGTTCTCCCTGAATGAGGAAACTACGTACACCGCGTAAAAATAAATCCGATTTAAGCTGACTTTTATCTGTTGTAATAGGACGTTCATTTGATAGTGTGTATGTACGTTTGTTTGATCTCTTTGACTGAATCGTACAAACAATGTTTAACCGCTAGCGAGTTAAGAAAATCTCTTCTCGTCTTCTCAACATTTTAAGATAGTTACAACAAAAATCTTTACGGTTTTAAGATTTGTTTAGAAATGCTGTTCAACATTTCCAAGTGATGTACAAATGATATCACCATTTCTTGTATACGAAATTTCACACAATTATAAGCAAATTATACGCTAAAATGTTCTAAATTTATAAATAAAACGAGCAATTATTAGAAACATGAGAGACTCGATAATCGAAATTAAAAAGTAAAAAGATAAAGATAGCTACGTAATTTTAACGACAAATTCTAAGTGCTCGTTAATTTTTGCGTGATCGGCGCTGCGTGATGGGACTAGCATATAATTTGAAGAAATGATTTAAACGAGCGAGACTTTAAGAGGCAGATGCACTCTCTAATGATACAATTGCACGGTGCACGGGCACCAAGCGTACTGTCAATTCGAGGAGGACTCGCATAGCACTTGAGGCAGCTATGCTAGAATTAGTGTCAGCCGTTGTCCTCGAATAATTCGAGATCCGTATTTGCTCTCTTTCTCTCTCTTCTTTCTTTCTCTCATACATATATACATATATATATATATAAGTCATTTTAAATGATAATTTAAAATAATTTCGCAAAACGAGAAGATATATTATATCCGGCTATATACATTTTTATTTTCGAAATGTACGAATTAATGAAGTGAAGAAATCGTATGTAAGCTGGTTATCGTTCTGGCGACTGAGCAGAAAGTTGAAACTTGAATTTTATAAGTATTCAGCTGATATTGCAAATTTATACGATGACCTCAGTTGAAGTTTTGCCGGAAAGTGTCGAGTTAATTATATTAATGCATCTGTTTTGATAGAAGTTTTTTGTAGATAAAGAATGTATCCTTGCGAAAGATTGTGATGAGGTGACGATGATACGTAATCGGTTCATGCAATGAATGAATTGAATAGATTTCGTGGTCGTGGAAATGAGGAAAGTATATACTCAAAAATATTCACATCTCTTTATGAACAATCGGAGAAATACATTTCGCGAGAGTTATGCATCGATACGAGGATCTTTGTGTGTCTGAAGTTCAAAGAAGAAAAAAATCTCTTTCTTTCTTCGTGTTTTCAATTAGTTTCTACGCAACGGACGTTTACGATAAGAACATACATGAAGAGCAGGACTTACTGAGTACATTGAGGTAAAACGCGGAGGATCACAAGGCGATTTCTCTATCACACGGTGTAGTATCACAGTCTGGCACTTGGTCTCGGCCGAGAGGTGTTGCAGACAACACAGCAGGTAGGATGTGATCACAACAACAACAACGACGACGATGGCGATCAGGCTGGTTCCTTTCATCGAGGAGACGATCATGAAATACTTCGTAAACGGTATCGGGCCACCGTATCGAGGCAACGCTGACTTTTCGACACGATCAACCGTTCCCACTGTCGGAGATGCATTGATGCTCGTCCACGAGCACCACCTTGCTGCGTCTTTCTTCTCGTTTCTTCTCGTCACGTGTTCTGTTGTGGAAAGCAGTCGCGATCGATCGGTCGATCGCAGGACCCCGTCGAAAAGCAGCGATCGCGCGGTTCGTTGACTCACGATCTGTCGGATTCTCTTCGGTTCTTCGAAAACACCGATTTTTACTAATTTCGCACAGTAGAGGATGATCGACACTCGGCTTTTTGATACTGAGAGATGCCGTAAATCACATTTATCTTCTCTCGATTCTTTTTCTCAGACGAAAAATGTATCGCAAAAATATATCTCTCTTTTTCTTTCTCTCTCTTTCTCTCTCTCTCTCTCTCTCTCTCTCTCTGTGCACGATGATATTTTTAGTGAAATTTTATCTTGCTTCTGTTTTTATATATATTCCGTGATTCTCGTTGATCTTTGAATCGAGAATATGTATCGTTTTGGATTGAAAAATCTTGCGGTCCCTTTAACCAGGAAAAAAATCGGCGGGTGGTAATCGAAGACGATCGCGAGCACGACGATTCGACGTGCGTTTCACCGCGAAGATCGACGAGGCACGTCTCGACCGCTCGGTCGCCGACGAGCGTCTCAGCCTCTTCCGACTTGGGAACGTGCGGTCACGTTTCTGACAATGCCAGGCCTGATTAACCGCAATTGTCACGAAGATCTGAGAGTTCACAAGAGAGGTTCGGTTTCTCCGACGCGGCAGAAGGTCGCTGACGATCTAGTCGTAAGGTGCCTTGGCACGATCTCTCTCTCTCTCTCTCTTTCTCTCTCTTTCTTTCCCTCCCGTGTAGCTGTCCCTTATTTAAGTGCGGTCGGGGGACAGCGAGAAAGAGAGTGGAAACTGTCGAGAAAAGGAGAGGGAGACGAATAAGCAATCGGTCTCGAGAAAAGTGTCTCGTCTGCTGCCAAAGATCGAATGCAAATCGTCCGTCATTTAACCGATAATTGCTTGACAGGAGCACTTAAAGATCGACATTAGATGTAACCTCTTATTCTGTTACATTTAAGATGCAATTAACATTTTCTTCTCGTCGTGTCGCATATAAAGTTAAACGGGAAGATAAGTACGTGTGTAGCATAGATAATTTTCTTCTTACTTAGTAAAAACGCTATATTTTAGCTATCGCTTTGTAGCATAATTGCAAATATTGTTTTTTTTCATGTCACTTTGCATATTATGTGATCACATAAATACTTAGATAAAAAATAAGTAATTTTTTTTATTAATGCGCTATTTGTATTTCTAAAGTAGCGTCGATCTTTAAAAAAATGCAAGATGTAAATTAATTTTCAAGATATTTAACTTTCATGCCCCAAATAGTACCCCATTAGTTTACTTTGATATTGACGATTGCTCGTCGATGAAGTGATATATTTTCGTCTTGTTTTTCTGCCGCGCGCGCAAAGCGATCGAAAGCGTCGCGGCGCGCATCGAGAATGCACTTCATATTTCGCGAATCAATTAAGCCGGTCGAAGTTCAGGTGCCATGGCCCGTAACGAGAGAAGAAGAGAAAGAGAGAAAGAGAGAGAGAGAAAGAGAGACGTTGCCGAGATTAGCTCGCGATCGATGCGCGCCTGTTTTCGCCGCCGCCGACCGGAAGTCACGCGGCGCGCGATATAAAGAAAACATAAAGAGAACGCCCTCGGCGAAAGAATTTCTGCGAGTCAAAGGAAATTTTAATGTTTTAACACAGGTATATTTTTCGGCTTCGACCCGTTTGATGCACGAATTAATTTCTTTCCCGTCGTGCCTCTACTCTCCCGACCAACCTGGCTGTCCCCTGATTGTCTCGTCTCCGGCGGTCTCGCGGCGACGACGTCTGCGAACGATCGTCTTCAAATTGAATGACCTCTATCGGGAGGTCGTGTACGAGACTATGTGAGATACGGCGAGAAAGCGACCCGCGCGTTTTCTCGTTTCTTTTTGTCCCGCATTCTTCCAGCCTCCGCAGACGGCCAATTGCGTCTGGACAGTTGTCTGCGAACGTGTGCCATCGTCAGATCGTACGGCCGCACTCTTTCGGTGCGCATTCGCTTTTGTACGATCACAATCGCCGTTGTCGTCCGCCGTTGTCGCACGGCAAGGCAGAAGTGCCTCCTCCTTTATCTTTCTCCGCATGTTCGGTGTAGTGTGTGCGAGATCACGTATATAACGTTCTAAGAGAAGCGTTTGCTTCTGATCAAGTTCGCGATAACAAACCGAATAAAAGAAACATGTTTGCGCGTCTCGATAGTATAAATAACTATCTGTTGTAGTAAAAGGAACGGGAAAGCTCTGTTAATCGTGTTAACTACGGACGAGATTATAGGCTTTATAAAAATATAAGATAAAATGTTTTTATAAATAAATTGTGTTTGCAGGCACTATATAAATACACTGTAATTGTTCTCAATATGAAAAGATGACGATGATAAATGGGCAGGAGTTTAGAAGTGGACAAAGATATTTCGTAGAGCACGAGATCTCGCGAGATTGTCGTGTGTAGCAGCGGCACTTCTTAAGATTTTGCCCGTGATAACGCTCTCGGACGTTATCTCGATCTAAAAGTGTCAGGCAGATGCTGCCCTCCCCTTCTTAAACGGTCACACAAGTCCTGCAATTGAGTCAGCGGAGCAACGCTGTACGCGAGCAATTGTCCTCGTAAGCGAGGAAAGTACTGTTGTCCTACTTCCATCGGCTGGCCCTAATGGGGCCCATTACCGGACACGTGATCAGAAACCAGCCGCGGGTTTTCTGACGCGGGAGTAAAAATCTCGTCGGTCTCGAAAACAATTACACGATTCCTCACGATTCCTTCGCTGAGCCTGCGCGCGTACCCCCGATAATATGATAATTTGTATTATGTACAAATGTATGTGACTATCGCGTCCCAATTTGTAAGTTTTTTCATGCAATCTTCAAATATATGTATACAAGTGTGTGTATTTGAAGATTACATACATATATACATATATTGCATTATATACAAATATACATAAGTATGTTAAAAAAAATCGATAATATAATAAAATATATCCGATTGATTTAAAATATCTTTTTGCTCGTACATATATATATTTGTGTGTGTGTATATGCACACACACAAAATTATTATAACGAAAACACTTCGGCTATTTTAAACCAAATTATTCCTGACTTTATTTTTAAGACGCGATGCAATTTGATGGCGAAAGGATTAAAGCCGCATTTATTAAATCGAGAACGTTAAAAAAAGGGTAGGTTTTTGCAAGTTTTTTTTCCAAGAAATAAAGTTGGATGTATAGGGACGTGAAGTTGATCTGGCGATAAGTTAATTACAAGGCATTACGGTAATACGAAGAATCTTCAAGTACAAGCGCGGTTTGCGTGACGTTGTTCATTCGCTTTATCCACGACAATGAAGTTTTTTTCACATGATGCAGTGGCACCTACTTCTTTTCACTTTTTTCACCCTCGCTTATCTAGCACGACGTAGCTTGTTATTTACAACGCACACTGTAGCTCACCGACACGTCGATGAAAAAGTGTTTCTTAAGAACATGCGCGGTATAAAACGAATGACTGTTTAAAAATTTAATTATTATAATTTAATCGTGCTATTTCTTCACTTTATTCAAACTTAATTAATTTCTCGTTTGTGTTCGTGAAGAGAATAAAACTCACTTCCGATTCACTCTCTTCGTAGTCAGCTGTTCGAGTCCGAAGTGGGTCTGTACGTCGTTCCGGAATATAAATATGGACTTTGTTTGAGCGATCTTTGTTTGTTGCCTGTTCTTTGCTTGCGCGCACCGAATACTCGCGTTATATATATATTAACTCGGTTACAACAATAATCCCGGTCTGCTCCGAGATTTCCCCGAAGTGCACAACATTATGAAGGAACTTCACGCGCCCGATTAATCGCGGACAAGGAATGAAGAAAGAATACATATACGAGATACCTTGTGCGACGCGGTCAACGATCGTGATCGATAAAGGCTAACGTGGCTTTTACTCGTGACATTAGCGTCGTCACTTTGTTTTGCACTGATATTTGTTCGTAAGAACTGCGGATGCACGGTATTTATTGCTCGAGTGGGCAGAGTTCTATCGTATAAATATCGGGAAAAGTTCGCAAGGCGCTGCGCAATTCATCGTACAAGTACTTGATGTACGTAATACAGACAGATTATAACGAACGCGCGAAAATAAAAAAATAAAAAATAAAATAACGAGCCAAGTGAATTAACAATGCGAATTATTAATAAAGCAAAAATATTATGACCATCCAGAAGATATTAGTTTACATTTTGCAATTTTATTATTAATATGTATTTCTATTAAATACACATGCATGCAATATGTATTATAAATAATTACTTTAAAGTTATTCTATTTAATCTATTTATCTTGTTGTTCTACATACAACATATTATTTTGATAAATTAACGAACGCCGTATTAATTTACTATTATTAGTAATTAAGTAAAATTCGAAGTGTATAGACTATCGAGAGAGAGCTAGTGTTTCAATTATTAAATATCAAAATAATAATCGAAGCATTGTTTAGCTCTCGGTGGCCTATATTTTAAATTACTCGTGTTATAATACTTTTCGCGACGGCGATCGAAATCTTCCACGTGTCCGGCAAAAGATAGAGAATAGATCGGCGTTACTTACCATGCGTGCTCGGACGATTGTTCTTCGATGATGCGTGTGTGTCTTGTAGTGACCGAAAAGGTGGACGCCTCCCTTATAAACACAGTTCACACCGTTAGTAATACTGAGTAGTACAGACGTGTTCATTAAGCACCGGCTTACCTGTCAGCTATAATCGGGCGGCTCTCTCTCTAATGCCGCCTGCATACAGAAGGGCGTGCGGTCAAGCGTGAACTGGTCACTATACTGATTTTGCACCCTCGCGCCGGCCGATTTGGGCATAGATATACAGATTGCTGATGCCATAGCCCCCACCACAAAATTTCTGTCCCCAATTGAAAGTATAGGAAAAGTTCTTTCGTAATTGCGAAAATTTAAAAAATAATTTTATAATTTACAATTTATTAATATATATATTATAATTATTGTGTGTGTGAAAAAAATTAAATAATATATATGTTCAAAACACGAATTTGTGTTATTTTATTTGAATATTATAAAAAAAAGGTTACACCCTTCTAGAAAATTGATTGACT
>QVOB01023076.1:0-15862 GCA_014839585.1 Pseudomyrmex concolor
GAAAGACACACATAATGCAAGAAAGAGAGAGAGAGAGAAAGAGAGAGACAGCGAGAAATAGAGAAAATGAAATCACGTGTAACTGGTCACATGTGTGTTTAGAGCGACAGAGAGGAAGTGCGATAGAAATAAAAGAGCGAAAGGTTTGACATGTGTGTCTCTGTATACTTGTGCGAATATATGTACGTAAGCTTGTGTGTGTGACAGAAAGAGAGAAAGAGAGAGAAAGTGTGTGATCAAGACGTCAAAAATAGAAGAGAGAGAAAGAGAGAGAGAGAGAGAGAGAGAGAGAGGAAGACAGAGGATATGAGAGAACGAGAGTATGAATGCAAGTGCAATAGAGCACACTAGAGAAGACGAGAACATGAAAAAGAAAGAAAAGAGAAGAAAGAGATAGAGAATGGGTGAGAAAGAGAGAGAAAAAGAGAGAGAATGAGAAAGAAAGAGAGTGTGAGAGAAAGAAGTTGCGGAAAAGAAATGGGAGAGTGTTGGCGTGAGAGAAAGAGCGAGCAAGGAAAACAGTATCAACTGATGGGCATGTCCTGGTTGTAGGATCGACGATGTCGAAGAGGGAGGAGGCCGCGATGGCGGCCGCCGCCACCGATACCACACAGACGGTGGAGAATTTCGCGAGGCATCTCTACACGGCACTGCGCCACGACGACGCTAGGCCTGTATGCCGCTACTGCGGCCGTAGCTACTCGTCGCCGAGCAACCTGCGGCAACACGTGAAAAACGTCCACTCAAACTGGCCGCCGCCGGACACGTGGCCGCAATGTAACGTATGCGGTAAACGTTGCAAGACCAAGCACTACCTGATCAATCATCAGCTGCAGGCGCACGGCATCCATCAGAGGCCTAGCATGAATAATCCCGCCGCTCAACAGCAGCAACAGCAACAACAGCAGTATCAGTCATCGTCCTCGTTGTCATGAGTACGTTCGGCATCATCGTTGTCGTCGTCGTCGTCCACTAATTGTCCTGAAATATGTCAAAACGCGGTTAAATCCTCGTCCGTTTATCAAAAAAAAATTTTAGTCGATATCGCACGGTCGGAAATGCGGGGATTACCATCTACTATATAAGACTGTTGAAAGTCGTAACGAGAATTCCCGTTTTTTATGTCGCGGCCGCCATCGTTGCCGTTACGCTCATTATCCGCCCGAAATTTGTTTAATCTTTTTACAAAGCTTGTGAATGGAAAGTTAGATTTTTTAGTCAACGCCAAGGGATCGGAACAGAATGTCGGCAAATATTTCAAATTTTTGTCCCATTTTTTTTCAAATATCGAGAGCTAACGATTGATACATCACACATTTTAGTTTCTTGCGCGATATCAAAATGTTATGAAATGTTTTTAGCATTTTTTATTTTATTTATAATTACTTAAATTATGTTTTAAATTAATTTTTAAAATTTGTTTTGTTTTTAATTTTACGCACAACACACACATGGTTTTACAATATATTTAATATAATATTGTATGTATGTATATTTATTTTGTTTACGTTTACATTCATTATAGTTATAATTACGATGTTACATCTAAGATTTGTTTAAATATAATTTTAATAACTATTCAACGTTTTGAAAGATTATAGTTCTAATAATGTGTCTATAATGAGAACGGAATTGAAATGAGATATTACGTAACGGAAAAAAACACAAAGGTGAACTCTACATTTTGCAAAATCGTTTTCCACCGAGACTAATAAATTAATGTAACAGCCAGATTACATCGATGTTATGACGATAGCGGACGAGAAACGTGCGCTTAAATATAATAAAAAACAAAATTACTAATATAAAAACGTTGAAATTTTTACATCACAAAGCGGAATTAATTAAAATCGAGCTTTCCAGATTTTTTTCATATCTTAGAGCTTAAACTCTTTCTTGTTAGAATGATTTATTAATTTTTGGCGACGCGCGCCTGAAATTATATGTGCGCCAAATTAAATGTATACGAAACCTGATTGAGTATACGAAAGTTGATTGAACGAATAATCTTAATCACACATACTTGTAACAGTTAATTATAATTATGCATATAATTTTATAATTATATATTGATTATAATTATGCATATAATTATACTTATTATATAATTATAATATAAATGCAATTATAATTAATTGCATATTAAATTGCGTTGATATCTCAAAACTATATTTATATTCGATTAGCATGTTTGCGAGTTTAAGGCCTCAGACACCTCCGCCTACCTTTCGCCGAAATTCCAGTTACACACTCGTAGTAAAAAATTTTCAATTTAAATAACGTATCCTTATTTCCCTATTTGAAGAAAATGGTTAAACGGAAGCGTTTGTTTATCCATAATCTCTTGCACGATGCAGACTCCTTCCAACCGCATTTAAGTAAAGACCACTTATCCAACAAGACATCTTGATGCAGTTTTATTTTTGTAGAATTTGATTTGGATCGAATTTACTACAATCTCTGTATATCCCGACTATATGCCAATATCTTGTTATGATCTCAATTATGTGACGTATATTTATTTATTACAAAATTTAATCTACTATATTGAAAGTATCGAAGTTTGTAATGCAAATATTTATAACGCAACTTTTATGAATGAACGAGAGACTATTTCGCAAGTATGATCATTCTAAATACACAAAACTAATTAGTTCAATATGCATTATATAAATGTTAATTTAATATTTTAAAAATAACGCGTTTAAAAATTAATATATATTTGTTTATATAAAGGAAATAAACATTTAATGTTATGAAGTGATTGTTATTATCAGTCAGACATGTTTGTATATGTTAAGTTTTTCTTTCAAATTTATAGCTAGATAAAGATTGGCACTTTAGCTACTAATTGTAAGTTATAAATAATTTTTAATCTCATGCTAATTATCGATCGGTTGATGGCAAATAAGAACCGGATATAATTCTACTCTAGGAAATAGTCTTAGATGTTCAACATTGTTGGATCGCGAGGTTGGGCGCGTAGTATTATCGTGCATAGCTTTAGGGTGGGATTACGGTGGTGGTGGCTGGTGGTAACGTTGGTGTGGTGGTGGTTGCAGATCACGAGCTTGATGAGGCAGAGGGCGCGGCTTACCACCACCACCACAGCCAATACCAGCAACATCATCGGCATCGCTATCATCATCCACTATCCGTCCCTCCTCCTCACCATCGTCATCAGGCGCCACTGAAAGACGACCCATCAATTAATCAATCTTCCACTACGGCCACTACGACGATCACGACGACCAGCAAGTACCAACGCGGTCAGCCGGACTTCAAGCAACAAAAGTTACTGCAGGAACATCATCGGCAGTACGGTTACAGATGTCCTCTTTGCTCCAGGACGTTGCAAGACATCAGTGATATGAGAGCGCACTTGGATCACCATTATCCCAGAGACTCGCCCACTTGTCCTGTCACTTCCTGCGCCAAAACTTTCTCGCATCCCAACAGTGTCAGAAACCATATGCGATTGAAACATCCTGTACAGTGGGATCAGATTAAGACCTTAAGATGGACCTATGTCTGATAAAGAGGCGACGATCAGTTGAACTCTAAGTGTCATAACTGTAATATCGAAGGCTTTTTCCAAAGAAACATAGCTTTTTATTTTCCCGGTAATAGCCCCCTGATAAATGCTCTTTGTGGCAATTGTCCGGCGGTAATATAGTACAATAAATTCATAACTTTCTTATTAAAATTATTGTACATATTTGAAATAAAAAGTGGTAGAAAAATTTAAATTTAATATATTTAATTATTTATTTTTTTTAAGATACATATTATTAAATTATGAGTCTTAGATTTTAACTTTTTTAAATTTAATTTCTTTATAAAAACAAGTACCAAATTGATATCAAATTAATATCAAATTGGTATCGTGCAACATATTGTTTTACGTCTATGAATGTTGGAAGAGAGTCTGGTCGAGGATAAACATTTTTTTATACATTCTATGAAACGTCAAGAGATGTAAAATCGATAGACATGTATTGGAAACTATAAATCTGAGTTCTTATTCTGTAACTTTTGATGTGCGTTACGTATCTTTGTGCAGACAAAATGTATCATAAAATAGCCGCGCACCGATACTTTGAAATTGTCATTAAAAGTTACAGAAATAAAAGGACAGAAATCAACTGGAACCGAGTGTATCTCTGCGTAATAATGTACGCGAAAAGGTGAAAAAAACCAGACTCTTTTGTGCTTTTATTTCGAAAAACTTATACAACGCACCCACCGCAAAGTTTACTTCTGAAAAGCGCACACATTGTAGATACGCGAAATTGTGTAAAAAACTATATCGACAAAGGAAAAAAAAAATATATATATATAAATATATAAAAAGAGCTCGATTATATATATGTAGAATATATATATATACGCGTGCGAGGAATGTATGATATTAAAATAATGAGATTAATTTTGTAGAAAGTTATTAATAGAATTGTTTGTTTTTCAGTTTACAAAAATATTTTTCTTCTCAATAACCGATGAAATAATATAAACAAACTAACGAAGGCTCGAACAAGTGAAAAAATTAATTTGAGAGACCGCGGAATGTGTTGTAGTATGTGGATTTTATTAAATTTATTAACTTTCACAAAACTAGTCTCGTAACTTTTATATCTGACCGCTCTCATATATGAAAATATAATACGTGTACACATATGTGTACATAAGTGTATACATAAAAAGATATAAAAAATTTGTTCTGTATAAAATGGACAAGGCAGTATTTCCTGTAGAACCTGAAGTATAGATGCCATAGGATCAAATAACATACGTCATATACACGCAGCGTCATATACACGGCCGGTGTATATGCAGACATATTCGACATCGAGATGTAATAATTAGGTTTACGTATCTAAAAAAATTAAAAAAAACAAAAAAAAGAAAACAATGTTCCTCTAAGAGCTGAGCAAGCCAGCCTTATGTTGAATAACGTAGTTTTAAGGATGTAGAAATGTACACTGGAATTGTGAACGAACGCACGGCGACAATCATGCCGAAAAATCGAGTAACGAGTCACTTCTAAAACTTCCGATAAAAAAAAAAAAAAAAAAAAACCGGTGCCGAAGCCATATGTGTGAGAGATACTGGCGCGTATATGTAAATGTTTCGTCGCGCGAAAGTATGCGAATCTATGTGAGTGGATCGCGAGTGAATATGTCGACCCGGAAGTACGGTCGTTTGACAACGCCTAGCCTTATTTTTCTACAATCTTACGTTTTATCAGTATTTCTTAGATAAAAGAAAAAATTTCCCAAGAGACATATTCTCGAGACATTGTGTGTACTAGAAATTTGCCGCGAACGGACACAGGAAATACGAGTTGTTAGTTGTGAGTCTCGAAGTAAAAACAATGTCAGCAAGCACGACGAATAATGCATTACGACACGAATATATATAATAAAGTGTTGAATTTATTGCATACTAAGACTAAGTTCGCGCAAGAGATATATTTTACTGATATACAAAAATCGATTTGGCAGTTTTTTCTTTTAAATATTTATTATCGCGACTGATAATTTCTCATTACTGACAGCTCGTGCGGTGAATAATGTATAGAATTAATAATGTAATAATGCACTATTTTAGCAGGTTCTAGCTTAGACATATATACATAAGACGTACGAAATGAAATATATACTATTTAAGTAATGCTTTGTACAATAAAAAGTATTTAGAGAAATTTCTAGAGTATTTGTATTTTCACACACACGCACAACGATCTCTTATGATGTGTTACGGTCAATATTAATTTTACATAAGAATTACTTAAAAAAAAAAAAAAAAAATTTCATGATTTCTATTATTTATGCTATATCTTTTTCTTCTTCAAAAAAATGGACGTTTTAAATGACACTATTTATATAACACTAGATAATATAAGAAGTTCTTTTGTTATTTATAAAATTAGTTTTGTGCCATTCATATCGTCATCGCACGTTGGTGAAACTTCATCATTTGTTTTGATGACGAACGTTTCTTTACTCATTCGTCATGTATTTTCAGGCGCACGACGGACTCTAGAGATGATGCGTGTACGTGCCACCGATCCTAGACCTTGTCCAAAATGCGGCAAGATGTATCGCTCGGCGCACACATTACGCACGCACTTGGAAGATAAACACACGGTCTGCCCTGGTTATCGTTGTGTCTTGTGTGGCACAGTCGCAAAATCCAGAAATTCGCTGCACTCTCACATGTCGAGGCAACATCGTGGAATTAGCACGAAGGATCTCCCAGTGTTGCAAATGCCGAGTCCGTTTGATCCCGACTTGGCATCCCGTTTACTGGCGAAGGCCGGAATCAAGATGAGCGCAGCGGAATTACGAGCACGTGCCAGCCCAACAGCACCACGGAGAAGTGACATGAGATTAGAACTATCTCGGGGTGGCGCTCCGTCCGAAGCTGGTAGCAGCGTCTGCGGTGGTGACGATCCAGAAGATCTCACTTTACCACTTAGTCTCAGGTACGGTTCACCAACGCCTAATAACAATACCGTGATCACCAAGGTAAGCAGCAGCAGTAACAGCACCAGCAAGAACAGTTCGACAGCTGCGGCAATTGCCGCCAAGTCCCTTGATACAATGCACGGTAGCCGCGAGCCCAACATGGCGCCATTGCATCCGTCCGGTCATCATCCGGGTCCCAATGCAAGCGCTATCGCCGGTGGCTCGGCCCTTTTAGACACGTACTTGCAGTACATTGCAGAGAATTCGCTAACAACAATGGGATTCACTCCGGAACAAGTGGCCGCTGCAAAAATCGCACAACAAATGAGTGTTTTGGATAAAAGGAGTCTAGAGGACTATCCCATGATTAAGAGAGACGAAGGTCGAGGTTCTGGAGTTGTTCACGAAGACACTATGCACGATAGACATAGCGGTTTAGTAGATATGGCGGAGGAAGAATCGTCAGGCGCGGAAGAAGACGAGTATAGCGAGAACGAGGAACCGGAAGTAACAGTTAAATCTGAAAGTACCGGAGCAGAATAAATTTCTAAGTTTCGTTATCTCGTTTCTGGTTGTATGTTATTCGCGTTTTTCGTTATTCTTTTACAATTTGTCTACAATAATATATAAATTAAGATTCTTTAAAACATCTCTTATTAAAGAGTTCTCGAAATCCGTTCTCGAATTAGCTTTTTTTTTTTTGCAGAAAAGAGATACGTGAACATAAACTATATCTGAAGTTTTAACCGGCATTTTGTTTTTGTTTGTTGTTGTCACGCATGTTGGCTCATAAAGTGGACCACGCGTGAATCGACTTGCTGATCGCGTCGAATTAAGATTCCAATGGCAAGTACGCACCGTTGAATATTTAAAATGTACAATAAATATGCATAAAACATATGCGTGAAATGTGTGTAAGCATCGCTCATTTTCACACATACATGTTTTTATATGCATATATAGATGTACATACATACATACCTATCGTACATGCTACATATAAATACATACGTGTACACATATACAAAAAAAAAAAAAAACATGCATATATCCTACAGATATTCCATCCATCTACCTCAGTGCACACAATAGGTGATAGAACATACTAAGAAGAATCTCAGTAAATGAGTATATAATGCTGAAACGCGAAACAGTCGGGTACGCGACTGATACCGATGATAAATAATAACAATGAAACAAATGTGTTTCTGCTGTGTTTATTTTCTGAAGTTCTAAAAAAAAAAAAATGACAAACCAATTTAGAACGGGCTCATATATATTATTATTATATTTTATTATTGTATATATAATTACACGTAAATTTTGAGGGAAATATACGTATTGTGTTTAGATTTATAGAAAGATTGGATACACAGAGAAAGGGGACAAGAGAAAGAAAGAGAGAGAGAGAGAGAGAGAGAGAGAGAGAGAGAAAGAGAGTTAGAGAATACGTGGAGTGACAGTAGATATCATTAAACGTTTTCTTCCGGTATTTTTCTCTGAGCTTCTGATGGCTTAAAGGAAAATAACCGGAAATTGATACCGTCCATTTATTGGCAATGCGCACGGTAATATAACGGTGACACACTAAATCGTTTTAAGAAGAGAAAAACAAGTTATGACTTAAAACTTTTTTTCCTATCGCAAAGCGATTCATTAAACATGAAGTTCTACAAATTTGAGGTCGTAGCAAGCTCGGGTAAGAGCAAATCGTTGCATGAAGTTCGATCCAAAAATATTGGACAGGTCCAGCCATACATACTACGATCGTCTACGACGTCGAGTTCTTCTCGTCAGGATTTCCTGAAGGACGAAGTTGTGCTCAGTTAGAGGATTTTAGTCAGAAGCAAACGTTCGCATCGTCTGCAGACGCGCTCTTGAATCCATTTTACTTAAGTCACAATGAATGTATCTATCGAAATCTAGCATAGAGTTTCTCATGCTCCGATGATTGATCTTTTGCTTCGTGAAGGATTCAGAAGAAATAAATATCCACTCTTTCTTACCTAGAAGCTGATTCGGGGGGAACAATTATTTACTGTTTTTTTTTTTTTAATTGATACATATATAACTATTGCAATATGTTTTTCAAACGTTTAGCAACTCTTCGATGTTTGTTATCAAGTGTTTACTAGAAACAAACTGTTTGCGGGAATATGATATATCAATAATATTTCTGTTCAGTGCACGAGAACTCGTCGTATGACAAATGATTGAAATATAGTATCCAATTTTTCTATAAACACGCGCATACATGTGTAAATAGAAAGTATGTATTATACTATTATAGGAATGGCTGAAAGAGAGGACGTGTAGAAACTATCACTTTGAAAAAGGCTCGAATAAAATCGAATTAAGAATTACGGTCAATAGAGATTGATATGCGTTTATCCCCGACGAGAGATTGATAGTAGCTGACACTTATTAACTTCGTACGAGTAGTTTTTGCGACTTCGCGATAAGCAGCGCAATCGTTAACGACGGTTTCTGACCGCGGTTCAGAGCCGCGTTCACGGCGAAAAACCGAAAAATATAAAAATTTCCCGATAATGACAATGTAAAGTATTTCAAGCGTTTGTTAATCACACGAATTACATGCGCAACGATTTTTTCGATATTGAGAATATTCCTTCGATACGGAACAACAGGCGTAGTTTATTTTTGTTAATTGCAATGGCGATTTATTACTTAACGTAGAGAAAAAAGGAAGAAAGTCGTGAGGAAAAAGGAACCGTTTAATAAGAAAAATAAATCTCGTGTCTATATTTTCTTTCTTCTTTTTTTTTTTTTTTATCTTTACCGCTATGTGCAGGCGTCATTTTCTGTTTTCAATATTAGAGATTGGTTTAAAGTGACTTTTCAAAGAAGATTTTAAAGTCAACACATGTTATCAACAATGTTGCGCCTGTCTAAACGCAGGTTTAGAAATAGAGTCGGTCATCTTCGAAATCGCCACAGTTCGGCTTTTTAGATGAGTTTAAACATTCGGCTCTTTAGATCATTGCTCTCGAACAACTCGATGAATTGCTCGCGAGCAAGCGGTATTTTTAGCGCAACGTCTTCTGTTTTTGCGAAAGAAAAGTTAGCGATCGGAAAATCGACGAATGCGTACGTGTACGATTCGCTAAGCCGTAAAATGGTTCCTACTATAATAATAATAATAATAATAAATAAATAAATAAATAATAATAATAATAATAATAATATACAAAAAATTTGAGTAAGAATAACACTTTGGTATAGATAAACGTATATAATGAAGATATATATATATAAACATATGTATATAAAGAAAAGAAACAGAGCGCTACATGTATGCATAGCGCAGATACGAAGTGGAAATTGTAAGAAGATTGTGTCACTTTCTTACACTAAATATGGCAGCGAGTTAGTTCGATAGATTGATAAATTATATAACGTAGGTATATTATAGTAGTTATTAGCATGTTCTTCGGCAAGAATGAGCTAATTAAGCATATCCCAATCGCTTCATATAGTACACACACATTCAATCCTTGAGACAAGTTCAGTAAAATCACCAGTAATTGACCTGACAATTTGCGCGGTTATGAACGATAAGCTAAGGGCACAGAAAGAGATGTGGGATATTTTGGGTACAACTTCGTTTTTTATCTTCGGAAAATTTTAACGGGAGAAATTAACGATGTGACGAACGCACAGACCTGTCTGATACAATTAAATTTTTTGGCTCTTAATCTAACCTATTATTAATCAGATATCGTACAAAAGAGCAATCTCCTCTTGCGCCGCTTTCCAATTGTTACTATTTTGCTAGGACGTATATTTTGCGGTAGAAACAATTTATTTTTTATTTACTTTAATTTGATTGAGCGCGATATTTTTATTCTGTGCCATTAGAACAGAAAGGAGTTACGAAGTGAGAAGAGTAGAGATTCTTTGATCATGAATAATAGGATAAAAAATACATACTAGAAGATATAAATACGCATTTTCTATATTGTTGGATTAATTCCATCAACCGAATTTGCTCGAATCATTTTACATGTATAAAACTGTCTATATGACACACAACGTGCAAGTACAATGGTAATACACAGAATAAAACAAAATAACCTGGTCAAAACTCCCTTTCTCTCAGAAAAACAAAATTTTAAAAAAATATCATGTACTTGCACACACTTAGATTCGGTTACTGTGACAAATATAAATGTTCCGTTACGTTTAAAGCTAATGAGATAAAACATAGCATCACACATACATGAACATAGCATTTAAATACGTTTTCGTTTTGAGATTTGGCCAGTTTTCTTGAATATTGTTCCACTATGCAACAGCTGCTTTTTGCGCAAACTTGCGTCCAAGTTGCTTATGGTTAACACCGCGTTTGGATCTATTTGAATTTATCTCGTTTTATTCGAACATGCTCAAGATTATCCGCTAAATATGTAATAACTTGTTACGTGCAGCTACTGATAGTAGTAAATATATACTTTTTAAGAGTAAAAATAGTCGATTTTTTTTAAATTTACATGAATAATCTTTTTAGAAGCGCGTTTGAAAGAACGTAGCGCTTCTTGCCGCTGTGGAGTACGAAATCTGGTCAATAAAATTGTAGCTTAGCACACTCTCATTTAACATTTGTTTAGCAACATGATTTAATATTGCTAAATAAAGTCATTCTGCAGAGTAAAACGAGATTTGCCGATAATTTTGTGTATGTTTTATGTGTTGATTTTGTCTTCATCTTCAATGACGTGCGAATGCGACGGACGAATTAACTCTCACTCGTAATTTGGTCGTGAAACTTAGTTCAGCATAAATTTTTGCTTATTAAAATTTCTACATTAATCCAGTTAGTTTGGTTGGAAAACACACATATATAGATAGGATATAGACTTAATAAAATATGTACGTAACTCTTATGTATTTTTACGAAGTTCTCTCGCAAAACTAATTCCACGTGAGATACAATATGTAAAAAATATCGGAGCCCGGATTAAACATTCTTTTTCTTTTTTCTTTCTTTTTTTTTCCTTTTCTCTCCTCTTCTCTCTCTCTCTTTTTTCTCTCTCTCTCTCTCTCTCTCTCTACACACTGTTAGATACTTATATGTATAGGTTGTGCGCAATACTCGAAACGATCAATTAACTTTTAAGATAGAATCGTCAAAAAACAGGATAATTTGATTAGTAGATTTATCGCTAGATGACCATTTGTGAAAAACACTGAAGCTGGCAATATTAGTAAACAAGATATTTCTCTGTGGTAGGAGATGTTAATAAAAACTTTAATGTTTTTGATTCTTGAACAAAAATGCAAGAATTGCAGAAGCGCGAATAAAATGAGAATCGAGGAAAAATTCAGGACTGCTATCCGGAACGTTGTAATAAAAGTCTAAGCAATCGCCGGCGCACGTTTTCTTTTCTAGTGCCAAATGTTTTGTAATTGCACATGAATATTTACTGATATTAATTTCGTTGAACTTGCATATGTGGTAGT
Source organism: Pseudomyrmex concolor (assembly GCA_014839585.1). Lineage (NCBI taxonomy): Eukaryota > Metazoa > Arthropoda > Insecta > Hymenoptera > Formicidae > Pseudomyrmex > Pseudomyrmex concolor. The sequence continues at coordinate 11,952 of QVOB01023076.1, forward strand.
AAAAAATATCTAAAATTAGCTCTCTTTGTCTAAATATTTAGGTTAAAGTATATATCATATAACGTGCAAATAAAACGAATACGTTGTGTAAACCGTATGCGTTTAATGCTTAAAATTTCGAGCAATTACGAGTCTTTAAAGTTAATAATAATGTAAATATGTATACGAATACAACTGTATACGATCGCGAGACATTTGTATACGACGTGTGCGCGAAAAGTAAAACGTGTGCATGCGATAAAACTTTAGTAAACACTAAATTTTTATACTATTGACGTCAATCAATAGTTGGTTATAGTTTGTATTAAGATTTATTTATTTTTTGTCGGCAATAGATTGCTACAACACAACACGTGCATTTAAACAACAGAATTCATTAATTTTTTCTACTGTAATTAAAACATTTTAGTTGATTGATTGATGATACATTCATCATTTTAAGACATCAGTAAAAGTTATCCAAGTTCTGTTGCGTTTGATATTATTTTACTTGGAAACCCAAATTTACCAAAGTTGAAGCTCTTTAAATAGTTCTTTTTATCTTTTATTGTTGTCAGTACTACAAACAAATGGTCTTTTTTTTCGTTCAAAACATTCTAAGATATAAGAAATTGGATGGAAGCGATGGAAAAAGAAACAAATATGGTGGGTGGAGAAGATAGGAAAGGGGAGTTTAGATATCACCAAACTTTTATAATAGCGATAAGATGAAAAAATTGAAAATAAATATTTAAGATTTTAATTTTTTTTGTTTTTTATTATTTACTTGCCATCAAATAAAAGACCAAAATCACGTGCCGGAGCTCTGGCTGGTGACAGATTATTTAAGGACCTAGAGGTTCAAATTTTGAGGTCGACATTTAATGTGCGAAGATAAATCAAACATTCTTAATTGGTCAAAATCGTGCTCTCTTATCTGATCGCTGTACCTCATTTGTAATAACTTACAATAGTAGTGGAAACCAAAAGTAGAACGCAGTCGATTGTTTTGTGCCATTACACAATTAAACTAATAAAATGTCAATATTCAATTTATACTAGCGCAATGATAATTGTTTTGGTTTTGTTCAATTACGCATCGTGCGTATGTGTGCGTCTGTGCGCGTGCGTGTGTGTGTTTGTGTGTGATCACGCGAGAGGAGATAGTTTTTAAAGTCAAAATGAAAGAAGAAAACAAGCGCGCCAGAAATTCTAATGATTTCTAATTTAGAACAATATAAAATTAATAATACTAACACGACAATAGATCTGTCGTGAGTCTTAATGAAACAAAGACTCGCGTTTGCAGAGTTCGCTGTCAATATCACAGACGTGAACAATATATACATATGTACATACACACAGAATTATTCTTTTGCAAAGAAAACTTAAGAGAATATGAAAATAATAAAAATTGTTCTGAGCAATTAGAAGCAGAGAAATATCGAGCGCAGGTAACTGGATCGAGAATATATTCACATATTATCACAATATTATCACAGATACACATGCATAGACTATCGTTTATACTATACATGCACACACATATACATGTATAATATATGACACATATATATAGAATATACATGTAACACGTATATATTCTGCATATTTATATGAACGAGAGGTTGGTGGGGTTTCTGCCTCATTTACACACGATGAGATATACATATGCTAGCTTTCATCTTCTCCCCTCGTCTTGGCTCTTCTATAGCGGATTATAGTTTTTTACAACAGTATTTATATACAGTTATTTATATATACAAAAGAGAGCATATATGTGTATATATACATGTGTACATATATATAATATATATATATATATTTTTACATGAAAGACGTGCTGCGTCCCCCCTCTTTTCCTATAATTCTGGTGTTGACTCTGCCATCCTCTCTGCAATTTTCTCACCGGGTCAATCTCCACGTTGTCATAGTCCATTGAACATAGTCCACAATAGTCATTTCAAATAATACCACAAATTACAGTATTGCAATAGCTTTTAGAGACAATCGTGTGCGTGAATTGTACAACGCGCCCGGCCGTCGCTCTTCCCCGATTGACATCTCGGCGAAGTTATTATAATTGTTGCGCAAAAGCGCTCTCTCTCTCAATTTTCCGCTGACGTAAGTTTCACTACGTAAGTAATCACATCTAAATTATACACATGATTGCATAATTTCTATTTTAAGAGAGTTTGGAGCGCATTATCAAGATAAATCAAGATCTGATATTCTATTCAAAAGAACAATTTAAATTTTAACACAAAAAGTTGCATCAACTTTTGAAATTTTGATCTCTAATTGCTCTCTGAATTGACTTCGCAGATAGTCTAATATGTACATTGAGGGAAAAGTGTTTGAGAAGATACTAACTGATTTATTACTTGCACAGTAAATCAGTTTATATTCAGGTTATTTTTATAGTATTCATATTTACTACTGTAAAAAAATAATAACAATAATATCATAGATATAATAAGTATCGGCAGCACAACTGTAAGGATATAATTCCGCGAAACTGATTATGTGTATGATTATTACAATCAATTTTTCTCTTGATGTACGTATATGATAAATTTATACTTATATTATATATTTATTTATATTTTACATAGATACGAATCATTTTGTAGCAATTATTGAATCGATTCAATATAAAAAAAATATTAATCGTACACGTCTTAGGTATCTAAGAAAATTTCTTCTTTTTTGATATTTACTATCTACACATATATACAATTGTACAGAATATAATTTTAGTTTATTATATATGTTAAAACAATGTAGAAAGTAATACAACAAATATGATACGGTTCGAAATATTCAAAATTGATGCAACTAATATATTAAGGCGCATTTGATGCCGAACGTACGTAAGTTTTCGAAGTGCGTCGCCATTTACAAAGTAATAGCAGGCAGCCGAAAGATAAGTAAACGCAAATATGCACACGGTCGGAAGCGAAACTGCTGTCTCAGGTACTTAACAACCGACACGATGTACTAATGCATTATATAAATGTAATAACATAACTCAGGAAATCTGAAGCAGCCAGGCCGTGATACTATTACTTAGAAACTACGACTACTATTATCTACTACTGCTATTATTATTACTGTGGATGTGAATTTTGCGTTAATCCGACGTAAACGACTCTTTCGTCTTATGAGCCTATTCAGTTTTTGTTCGTTTGTTTCTTGTTTTTTTTTTTTTTTTTTTACATTTTAAATTAGCGGGTGAAAAACTGTGTACGTGTCTTACATATACATTTGGCGCGCGTGCAAATCCGGTTTCGGTTGCTTTATATTTTAGCAATAGCAGAACACCGAGCGTTTCTCAAAAAAAGCCTTACGTCTTAAACATTGTCTTTTAATTTACGGGTGGATTTGTTTTATAAACATTTTTTATTGTAAAATTTTTTTACTGAGATGTTACGTAATATTATTTATGTAACAGATTCGATCAACAATAATTTCAAAAAAACAATTTTTTTATTTTACTCGGTGAAAACAAATTGTATTTTTTATACAAGTGTAAATAATACATATTTAACACACAAAGCTCTTGAGATTTCAAATAACAAACACAATAAAAGATCTCAAAAGAGTTGTGCGTTGCCAAAGAGTAAGGATAGAAGAGAAATTTAAAGATTGAATCGATTTCGACAGTTAAAAAATAAGGATGTCTGAAACCGTAATGAGAACACGAAACAAACAAAAAATGTAACTGTGCTCTTTACTCGCAGATTTAATATCCAATTGTCATAAAGATCGAAATATATATTCAAAAACTCGCAATATATATTTATTAATTACTTCTCACAACCATCAGTGGCCTTTTGCTCTTTTGAAGCTTTTCACATGTTTGTTATTTGTAAATAATTCTTGATTACAAATTTCGCATTAAAACAATCCATTAATATTACTTTTCTTCA
>QVOB01023079.1:0-29485 GCA_014839585.1 Pseudomyrmex concolor
TCGCTCGGCGAATGTACTTCTCTCTTCTGCTCCTTCGTTATTGCGGGATGAATCAAGGCGTTGGCAAAGGAACAGAGAATAGATTCGATTACACAGCTTCTTGCGTGTTTCAGCGCTTTACAATATTTACCCCCCGCGCGACACGCAAAACATTATTATTATTATTAAGTAATTGCAATCTTCTTACAGACGCGCGATATGTATGCATAGTTTATTTAGAGGAAGAGTCTTTGTTAAAAATTTGAACCGCGCTAGTGTCAAAGTTCATTCGTTTGTTTTATTCATTTCCCTTTCTGAATTGCTCTAGTGAAATTGTAAGAGAGAAGAGAGAGATGAATAAATCAATAAGAGTTCCACGCGCGCTTCAACATTTAATATTCAATAGATCTGACTTGACAGAAGAGTGAGAAAGAGAAAAAGAAAGAAAGAGAGAGAGAGAGAGGAGAGAGAAAGAGAGAATATGTATTTGTAGTAAAAGTGGGTCTTCGGGATTTCTACAAATTTTTATTCTTGTGAAAATAACTTGTCAAAACTTAACTTACTTACTATATTTCGACTAACTTAGACACAGTCGGTTCCAAAAAAGTTTCACCGCGCAAATTTCACGCTTCACAACCAACGCGCGCGCAATTACACACTTCATTTTCTCTCCCGTCAATTTCAGCGTCCCGGCGAAACAAAGTGCAAAAAAAAAAAAAAGATCTTCCGGCGTCAGCGTCGCTGTCACATCGCAAATAAGAGAAATCCCGACAGAGGGTGGAACCGCGTCGTGTCGTGGTTCAGGGGAGGGGAAAAAATCGCTGATGTAATAAGCGTGAGGGAATGTCGGAAAGGAGCCGGACGAGTTGCGAAAGAACCGGGCGGAAATTCTTTACTTCGTTTCCTCTCTCGAAAGGTCGGCTCGCGAGTGCAGCAGGACGTAAATATTCCGTTTTCAAGCGACGACGACAAATAAGGAGCGCATCTCTCTTAAAAAGTACGAGGAAAGGAAAAGTTATTGCGAGATATTTAATTCGGATGAACCCGGACGGAAAGGTAATTGAGAGGCAGGAGGCAAGAGAAAACTACCTTGAAAGAAGACGCGATTTGATTCAAAAGTACAGAAGGGCACGGAGTCGTGAAGAGAAAAGAGAGATCTCTCTTTCTTTGTGCGGGGGAGCATCCCTAAGATTAAAACTCTTGCGGAAGAAGGTGTACTTCGAAAATTTTACAAAAGACTTCAACGAATGAATCGGTAAAATACTACTGACTTTAAATTACAAAGGGAATAAATATTATTTCTCAGAAAGAGAGAGAGAGGAGAGAGAGAGAAGAAAAAAGTGAGAATTTAACTTCTTGGTATTTTCATTTGAGGTTCCTCTTATCGTTCGAGTTAATGCGTCACGTGTAAATTTCCCCGTTCCCCGAGAGATCGAGTCGGGAAAAATAGGAGAAGTTAGCATATTTTGAAGACGTCGGCGAGACCTTTGAGACCTTTCCCCGTTGAGGCAGGGGGGAGGAGACGCAGCTGTCGCGACGTCGCGAGACGTCGGGAGTAAGAAAGACGGGACACAAGAAAAAAAACCACTCCGCTTCTGGCAAACCCAAAGAAGCAGAAGGCAATACAAAAGGAAGAGATGCGAGCGAAGAGAAACGGGAAGATATCGCAGGGGGAAGGAGAGAATAGTAGGAGGAGAGAGAAGTGCAAAGAGAGGAAGAAATGCCGCGGCGAGGAAGGAAAACTGCACAAAGACGCGACGCTACGTTGCGCAGCTCGCTTGGACGTGACGAGGGAGAAAAATATCCCGAGGGTGAGATTCCGGCTGGACGGATGGACGGGCATGTATGTGTGTCTATGTCGAGGAACACCGAGAGACGACGAGATAAGGAAGCCGTCCGTATCTGAATGGCACGCGGGAAAAACGACGCCGGAGCCGGCAAGCGGAGGCGAACAAGTCTTGTCGAGCGACCGATAAATCCGGTCTGACCGGTCGGCCAATTACTTACGTCCGGGCAGTGTCTGTCCGGGAATACGCTGTTTACGGCTTCTCGCGCACCATTTTATTGAGCATTGTGACTTTGATGCGTGGTATATAGCTCCCCGCCTTCTCTCTTCTTCTACATAATCTTTCCGATAGGTGGCCTTTTTTTCATCATTTCGCGCTAAGAGACCCGGACTAATATGACGCATCAAAAGAGATCGCAGACTTCAAGGAAAATTTATATGAGTGTCGCAAAACACGCGATGTAAATTGAGAAAAATATCCGATTATTACAGAAATTTTTTTTTTCTATCTCGAAGATAAAAGTTGTTTGCGCGAATGCACACTGATGACTGTCACGCACGCAGGCTCAGAGAGTTAGACAAACAAATTGAGCGGAGAATGGCGAAGAAATCGCCTTACTCGCGGACCATCGGAGATTGTCACGTCGAGATGTGGACAGGAACGGGAGGAAAAACATTGAGATCTCGTCCGCACCGTATATGTTTACCGGTCTGTACACAACGGGGCGAGACGCACACATCCCGTTTATATAAAATATAAATCTCGCGCGCTACGCAGAGAAAGACGGACGGAAGCGAAAGAAAAGGGAAACGAGATATCTCTTTCGCGGGGACGACAGTCAAGAGAGCGGAGAAACATTTTAGAATTCGATCGGAAATCGAAATCTCCCGAGGAGAAACGGGATAGCTATTAGCGAACACCCGGGATTTTCGAGAAACGGGATTTTCTCTAAATGCCCGCTACTCTATTAACGTCACATCCGTCGTACTCGGTGAGAAGAAGCGGAGATCGCGGATTTCCATTTTTACACGGGATGTATTTAATGTGTCAGCGCGCGAGATCTCACGGGGGCGTTAAGTGATGATTGCGCAAATATCGTTCGACGCGGCGCTCGGTTTGCGCTCACATATGTGCACCGATCGGGAGAACGTACAAAAAATAAAAAAAATTTCTAAAGAAATCAAATTTGAAAAAAATCCTTCAATCGTATCTTTATACCGTTTAATATTAATTTTATGATAGAAAAACAAAACGCATCGCGATATACAAATGAATCACGTCCTCCCTCATTAATTATGTTTTCTTAATGTATTAACCCGCGCGCAGTCGACACGAGCGTTGTAATTGATTGAGTAACACGACGGCGAACACTGGATCATTGCGCGAGCGAACCATCTTTAATAATTAATCCAGCGTGTTCCACTAACGCGCAGAATTCACTTGACACACGATCTTACCATCCACAAATTTCCCGGTTGTAGTCCCGGGATTTTACTTGTTTACCGCGCAATTTGCTACGGTATCACCGTGTGCAAGATGCGACATCTTCATCAGTATCCGCCTCGTGTAATGCAAATAACTCTTGTCTCGCGCGTCCCTCTCGATGTATAAGATTTGAATATGCAACAATTAATGTTGTCTCGGTGTACGATTTTACATCATCTTTTTTTTTTTCTTTTTAAGAGCGTCTATTTCTGACAATTTTCTGTTTGACAATTATTAACGAAAAAGAAGAGAAGAAGACTTTCCGTGAAATCGCAATATAACTTTAGATTCAAGAGAACGTCGTCGCGAAGAGAAATTGTTTTCGGTGAAGAAACACTTTTTATCCCTTCGTCACACATATTGTTGGCGAATTTTCTGACGGTCCAAATGAAAATCTTCACGTAACTCAGTCTCTATATGCGGCAAAGAACGAATTTTTCTTAGCTAAGAAAATCCGAAGCTACGCGCCAGAAGCTGAATATATGTATATGTATGTACATACATACGTGTCGTCGACGAGGACGTCGTCGACGAGGACGTCGTCGGCTGTGACGACGAGAACAAAATACGAGCGGATTGAGAATTTCTTGACGTGCCTCGAGCTAGACGACGGCGCGCGACACTTTATCGACGATTCTTTCGCGGCAGTTCGACTGTACAAAAATCACGAACGACTCTATGCGCAAGGTGAAGCGATTTCGCGCGCTTATTGACGCCTCGTCGAAGTAACAACTGTCTTTTCGATTATATTCCCATTACGGATAAATAGATATTTAAATTTAAAAAAAAATTCTACAACACTTTCATGCTGCGATTAATCAAATATTTTTAGTAAATTATCGATCGTCCAAAAATTGTCAAGTATTGTCAAGTAAGTTTTAATAAAGAGAGAAAATTCGCGCAAAAAATTTATTTCGCACTAATGAGCGATGAGATCTTTGTGCCGAATCTATTATCTCGTTTAAATTAATTGTCTTGCGTATATATAATCGTTTAATTTGCACAAAATATCTCTGCGTAAATAATTACGCTCGCTCTCTCTTCGCGCATCAGTTCTCTGCACATCTCATTCAAAGCTCAAAGCTTCGTTCCTATAATGCAGCCTTTAATACATACCGCGTGTAAATGAGAATCACTAATTAATTGTCATCGTCGTATTAATTAATCATTCGCCATTCGTAATGGATTTAACACCCGATAACGTAGTCGGCAGTTTGTCATCAGTTCGCGCTACGAACACGTACGGCGCATTCAAACGCATTCACAAACATGAACGTCCGATAGCATTTCCGGGGCGCATTACTTCGTCCCGCAAATACTCGGCGAGATCGGCGAAATATTTAAACACGCCAGCGACACACTCGTGCGGATTGGTCATATCAAACATTATCCATCTTTTGCACGGATGCGAGAGAAATTTATTTAATCGCGAAATAAGCGCTTTTACTATTCTTTTTATTTATTTATTTATTTTTTTTTTCATCTTCACTCAACGTTCTCTTTTGCACAATTTGTCTTACATTACACCCGTCATGTATACATTTTGCCGGTGATCTGCGCGCACAAAAATGTAAACGAACATGATACATCTCTCTCCTAAAAGATGGATAAAAAACTTCTCTCGTAGTTTTTTTTTGTTTTAGAAAGAGAAACATGTACGTAAAAAAAAAAAATCTATATATCAGAAGCTTTATGAAATTGGAAGCTACATCCGTGCGGCATTTTTTTTTTTTTTTTTGCTTTATATGAAATAAAAAACAATCCCAAAAAATAAAACATTTTGGGCATCAGCTAACCATTCGTTGCGCTTTTTTTCGACGACCGGTCGAGAGAGATGAGCCAGTTGAGTTGTGCGGCAGTCGTGAATAGTGAAATTTTCAGTCGAGGCTTTCGTTGCTGCAATTCGGATATCCCTTTGTGAATGCATAAAATATAAGTCTGATATCACGTTAGGCTTAAGTTTACGTTACAGAAGATACAGGGAGAGAGAGAACGAGCGAGATTATTAACGTTCGCGCGTAAATGTAAAAGAGAGAAAGATAATGCGGACTAATAAAGATGATGCTATTCAACGACTCTCGTTTCAATTTTGTACATCACCCCGCTCGGTTTTTCGGCGATATTAATATCGTTTAAATTACTAAGATACATTTTTGCTGTATTTTTTTTAACGCGATAGTAATTATAATATCGAGCGTTTTAAAACAATGTTTTTTTTGTCAAAAATTGTGAGAAAAAATATGCACGATGTTATCAAACAACGTCCATCAAAACTGATCATCATATCGTCGTGTAACGCGAATATTTAACATTCGTGTCATTTTAAAACGCGCGTAATTCAACGCCGCGCGTTCTTTTGCGCCCTCGCGTTATTATTAATTGAAACGCGCGCGTAATCGCGAAATTCCGGCAAATTTCCGAAAATGGAGAAATCGCGCGTTTTGTTTTTTGGTCTTTTTGATGGGCGCATCTGCGTGCGGATATGTGCGACGGAGTTATCAGTTTCCTCTCTCCCCGATACAGAATCCAACTCCGATCGTCGCGCATTTGCAAACGCCACTTCCGGCGGCGAAAACAAACCGAGCGTCGTGCATGCACTCTCGCCGAACGACGCGATTCGCTCGCAACTTTCGCAATAAATCAACAACAGAGATGCGTAAACAATTTCCATCATCTCCCCCGTCGGGACTTGTAGCTTGGGATCAATCGCGAGGACGCGCGGTTTAATTATTTCGCACGACCACCAGTCACAATTGAACGAAGAACACGTACGTGCCTAAATATCGGATATAACGCTGATGATTAAGAAAAATCTCAAAGAAATCTATTTACTCGCTCGCATTAACAATCACGCATTCTATTTGCAATCACGACTTCTGCAGAAATAAATTTCTTTTCCTCTTCTACTTTATCTTTCTCAAAAATATATAAAATGTAAAATAAAAAAAGAGATTTCACGGAAGGTGTTGGGATGAGACGATTTGCTACACGCCACTTGATGGACGTGTGAAAATGCAGCGCGCGAATGACAGAAATAAAAATTTTCGCCGACATTGACAAATCTCAATGTGATGATCACGCGCGGGTAAATGCGCGAATAAATACGACGCGCGCTATATGTGGAACTATAAACGCGCTTTCCCGCGTTGGTCAGCGTGTGCGCTAAAGGGAGATGACGACATCGTCGGCCTTGCGAGGCAATCGCTCGGATATACATATAAAAGCGCGCCGTGATTCTGCATTTTAAATCGCGCACCCCCCTCCCCCCCCCAGCTTTTTCCGTTGCTTTTCAGCGGCGGCGGCAGCTGCTCCGGGGTTCCGACAGCACGGACGTTATGAATCCGGACAATTTGCCGGCGTTTATCCCTTTAAATATGGTCGCGCGTCCATTGATCCGCCCGTCGCTTGTGATTTTACGAGACTGAGCGTGGCTTTCCGTAGCCGCGAATATTTTTATGCGGAATTTTTGTGTCGGAAAAAAAAGAGCGCGCGGCAAATAACAACAACAATCGCGCACATGTCGATTGTCCGTTCTGACAACGCGACGGACAATTTTTTTTTTTTTTTTTTTCGGTTTGTTTTATTATTCCGATCTTAACCCGTCAATCATTAATCGTCAATATACTTATTGCAAAAGTAATGAAGTTTGTATCAAATATATCGCGAGTTGCTCTTCCACTAAAGTAAATTGAATAAAGAAGACAAAAAAAGAAAATGTCGATTTGCCAGAAAGTTTCGCAATGTGCATTTTCACTTTCAGCTTTCGGTGAGCGAACTTCTTATTAAAACAAAACGTCAGAAAAACGGCGAGCATACAAAGCAGCAACAGAGACGCGTTCTTTTAATTTTACGAACTTCAATTAAATGAATTTACGAAGAGAACCGAATGGCGAATTTTTCACACGCTATATTTATTGCGATCTGCTTTCAGTAGCTCCGCTTTAATCGGAAGTTTTGTAGAAGTTAAATAAAATATTTCGCTAACGGGCGAAGAGTTGTTGCAACGCTTTGTAGAAACAGATCTCTCGCAGGGATAAATGAAAAATATTGCGTGACTCAGTTGAATCGTTGCGATACGTATATGAGCACGATAAATCGAGATGGTCTTTTGTAGTCGCGTTTGGCCGCAAAAAAGTGGATCACGCGATATATATCGGCTTTCCGTGAAATTCGCACAGACGGTAAAACGTTCAGATAAACTTGTGCCTTTAATCCACTCTCTTCAATCTCTTTTACATTTGACTTTGACGTATTACTTTTGTGAATAAAAAAAAAAAAAAAAAAAAAAAAAAAAAAAAAAAAAACGACCGAAATAAAATCACTACGAGACTACTTTACCTTCGTACACCCAGTCCGGAGCTCCATTGTAAATCGTTCCGAACAATCCCGTGTTGGTTATCTGATAATCGGCGGGCACTTCTACTTCCGGACGGTAATAGATATTGTTCTGATATACGTAGATCAGAGCGTTCCCACGTGGTCCCCACACTGCGAGTTGCAACGGCATCGTCTCGTTCACCAATATCGTCTCAGCGCTGCAAAAAACACAAATCAAAAACGTACAAACGCACGTTATATAAATACGATAAGATAATTGTTTTATTTGTCGCGACGTTTCTCTGCGTATCTGCATTTTTAAAAACCGTGTTTTTGCGTCTCGCGAAAAAAGCTAGCGCACACGCTGCCTTTTCGCTTTTTCCGCTATTTTCTATTTCGCGTTTTGCCGTGGTATATAAAAAGTTCATCAGTCAGTATATCCCGAAGGACGTTGTTGCTTTCGAAGATGGATTACAACGAAAATGTTGCAAAGGCATTTTCTCTTTTTTTTAATTATTATTTTACGTAAATGTAAGTAAAACGTAACGAAATACCGGACGAAGCACTCGAATTGTTCTTGCAATAAGATAGATAATAATATGAAGAGAGAAAGAAAGGAATGTCGCGTAACAAGTCAAGTTTTCATTCATTTTATATTTTTTTGATTTCGCTAATGTACCTACCGTTTCGTTGAACAAAACGCCGTAACGAGTAGGCAAAAACATTTTTCTCAAAAAAAAAAAAAAAAAAAAAATTGTGGATTATTTGTAAATGAGAAAACGCAAATACGAAAAGAATGAAATTTCAAAATAATTGGTAATTGATCGGTATTACAATTTGGAATTTGATTTGCGAGTGAGAGAGACAGAGAGAAGGAGAGAACGGAACCGAAAAAGATATCAGTGTGTATCAGAATACGTTATTATTGTTTAGCGACCGATTGTTACGAACAACAATACCATCGCTGTGTATCCTCAGCCGAACAATACCATAACTCCCCGTATGATTTTAGGGCGGAGTTCTAGTTCGAAACTCTGCGGTGGACAACCTGGAGATGTAACCTCCTCTCCCGCATAACTGCGACGCCGTATTGTGGCTTCGCAAACGCAACAGAAATTCTTCATCAAAGAGTCCATCGGAACTCAAACAATGGCGTGAATTGTTACACCGATCGCGGGCAAATGATCAGATAAAATAATTATCTCGAAAATAATAATCACACGAATTCTGTGTCGATGCATTCGTATATGTTTTCTTGCTGCGTTTCGTACTTTCTTTCTCCCGTTTCTCGAAAAACAGTTTTTCGAAAAATAAACGCAGAAAATAATTTCGAGTAAAAATAATTAAATGGACATTCTTTTTTTTTTTCTTACCGTTCCGTAGGTCTCGAGCAACTAAACTTCGTTCGGATAATTTCTGCCAAGACCAAATACTTCCGCGCGCTCGTTCGCAATTAAGCAAAGACTTGTATGTACGGAAAGCTCGAGAGAAAAGCCGATTACGGAAAGTTGATTTTTGCCTTCGTAAAAATATCATCGCCGGTTCTAACAATGTAAACAGTGTAAATTGACTGAAAACATTCTATCCCGCTTGTTTACTTAGATAACAAAACCAAAGATTACATATGTAGTAGCGTCTTAAGTTTTAATTATATATCACAGCTTTATTTGATCTCGACAAAAACACACACTCGTGCTTTTCAACGAATTCCAATTTGCATCGATAAGAGAAAGCGCTCGATGTAAAGCGCAACTTCTCTCTTATGTCACCGCAATGTGTGTGTTTGCGAGTGCACATGTTCTCAAATATGCTTTGCGAACGACATATGCGTACACATACGCACGCACGTCTGTGTATACATTCAGAGCGAAGTAGACAAGAGAACTGTACACACAATAAAATTCGAAAATCTTTGAATATGAAAGAGTTCGAATGTGTAAAGAGATATTTTTGCGCGACAAAAACACTATGAGAAAAAATATCACCGTATTTGACTAGAGAAACCGAAGTTTATTGAAGTTTAGGACACTCTGCGCTCTGTAGCAAAAAGACAAATGTTCTCAAGTTCAAAAAAAAAAAAAAAAAAAAAAAATGCCTCCTATACCTTGCCGCGGCGAGAAACGAGCTCTTTCCGGCTGAATTCGCGCAATGACCCGCGGCGTTTTCATTCGCGCGGCGGAAAATCGATGAAAAGCGGTGTACGCGCGCGACTTGACTGTCGTCGCTCGGGATAGTTTCGTCGTGTCCCGTTGCAAACTTCTTCCCGGAAAAGTCATAAATAAAGACGCCTCGGTATTCATGCGGCATACAAACCGGGTTTATGGCAAGAGCTCGCTCGGCCTTGCGAAATATACTATAGGGCGAGCGAGGAAACTCCACGGCTTATTTACCCGGCTTTTCCGTCTCGTTCTCGTTTTCCCGCTTTTGCCTCTCGCGGCAAGCGAGCACGTCGGTGTCTACGCGCGCGTCCGTGTCTATATCCTCGTGCCTTTTATCGCGACACCGAAAGTCGCCAAAAACGACAGTCCGCTTTACTGCCCTCGACTGTTTTTCGCGCTGTGATTGCCGAGCGCGCGTGAACGAACTACATATCGCGAGATAAAAGCGAGCTTTACAAGGAGAAGCGGTAGTTCGTTTCTTGCGCGTTTGATCTCACGAAGAGAGGATCCACGTCGTCACACGAACTAATATGCGGGAAATGAAGACCATGTATTTCTGATACAACGTCGCCGAATGATGCGACTTTGATTCCGCGACCGTAAATGTCACATCGCGCTGCGACAGAAGCTCCGACGTAGCTTCTTCTGTCGAGAAGATTACGTTGGTCGAAATTTAACGGTAAAAGTGTGTTGCGAATTAGTAAATTACTTTTTTTTGAAATTATCTGACTCGCGATGTAGTCTTGAAAAAGTTACGCACAAAGTTACGTATACAGTCGATAAAAGTCTTTTACACCGTATATATATACATTCTCGCACAATATAAATTCCATTCCATTGCACTAGAGAGTTTCGCCTCAATTTTTACCGTCAAAATATATTGTATTTGGCGATTCCCGTTATGTGAATTTTAATCGCGCTTCATAACTAACCACTAGACTCCGAACACACACACACACATGCCGGCGCGCGATGCGAAACGACGATATAAATATTACCGCGAGAAACGAAGCTGGAGAGCCGGAAGGTTTTATCTGCGCGCATGAAGTAGCGTCTTGGCGCGAGTCCATTTCCCGCGAGTGTCGAATGAACGGATACGCGCCGCAAATATATGCAAATGAGCATAAATTTTCATAAAGAAATTCATTTCGCCGCCCTGCGTTTAAATAAATTTATCGTGACCGAAAAATATCTGCCACTTGCGCTAAAAAAAAAAAAAAAAAAAAAAACAAACTCGCTATCGTTTCTCGTAATTGCTTTTCTCCGCGATCTACACACATATATATTCGGAGTTTCTCAATTATGTCGGTTTTGCGCTGTGTATCTTATGCAAACTTTCTTCTGCTCAAAATTACATCCCAAAGGGTCGAGATTTTCAAAGAGCGCAGCATGTTTCCGAAGCGCGCGCTCTGCACATCGCGAGTGAATATTTCGCGTTCGCGCTCTTTATCTTATACAACTCCGAAAGCCAACGATGTAACTCGAACTTATGATAGCGTATGCACACGTACTTATGTACGTAACGTTCCCAACGTTAGTTACACGGATGAGTCGCGAAACAGTCGCGCATCGTGTGCGCAAAGATGATGAGCAAGCTTTGCCACGCGACGTTCAGAAGCGAAGCGGAGATTTGAATTTATGCGTGACTACTATTTCGGTGCAAGATGATCTCAAGCGCGACGGCAAAGCCGACGGAATCGCCCGAACACATGTTTGTGTGAATGAGACTCGTGTGGGCAACTATATATAACGGCGGAATTTCGCGGAATTGCACTCCCTCGGCTTTGACGACGACGAACGAAGCCTCGCTCGTCGGTGTAACTCCGCGCGAATGAACTTCAGGACTCTCTTCGTATAAGGTTCCTTTGCGCGAGCGTGAACGACGCGACAAGGGGATCCGACGACGAACTCGACGCTTGATTCCGCCGCGGACCTACGCTCCCAACGCCCGTTACGATATACGGAGGAATTGGTTCTCCGAAACTCCGCAAGCTTCTCACGACCGACCTATTTTCGCGAATGATTTACATCCCGGCTCAAGAGAATTTAACTACCACGTACATATAAAAAAACTACTACTTGTCTTACGGAATTATGTGTGTACTAATTTGTGATTATAACGCGCGGATAAATTAATCTTCAATCTTTTTTTTCTTTCTTTCAGAATGTACTTTTGAAACTGAATTGAAAACCTCAATATATTAAAATTAATAATTACCTAAACTGTATTTACGTGTATACTTTTTTTTTTTATACATATATGTATTGTGTCCTTCACGCAATATAAATTTTCAGCACGAAATTTAAAGCGTTTGTACATTTATTTGCCACAAATAAATAAATAACAAGTAGCAAACTGTTTAATATATGCATATATATATCATACATAATAAATAAAACGAACAAGCACACAATTATAAATAATTCAATATGTGCAAACGTGTGTATGAGCTATGAATACACGAATTTTAACAAAAGCTGTGTGCCAAATTCAATTTTGATGAAATTAATTCTCCGCCAATTTTGAGATCCTCTCTTTAAAACCGAAATACAGGTTGTGTGTCATGTATATTAAGCGCTGACGGAAGCGCTTTCAAAAATTAAAATGGAGAAATATATTTAGCTGAGGAAAAGAGAAGCGAAGTCTCTTTTCTGTATTTCTCTCTTTCTCTCTCTCTCTCTCTCTCTTTGCGAGACCAGTAAATGTCGCGGCCGTGAAAAGTGCAACCGCGCGCGAATAAGTTTACGCTTTAAGAGGCAAGCATCGAAATTTTTTTTCGCCAACGCAAGACGAGGAAAAGGGAACGAGAGATCGCCGCGAACCTGGATAATCGTAATATAACTGCTCCTAAATGCTGAGTTAACGATCAAATCCGCGAAGGAAAGTTCTCAGACGGTAGAGAACTCTTAGAACGCGACGGCGAGTAAGGTAAGGACGCGGTGACGGTAAGACGAGGCGGGATTAAATTCGCGCCCAGTTTGTAATTTGCACGCGACGGCGGCGGCCGGCTTTTCCCGGGCCACCTCTTTCTCTCTCTCTCTCTCTTTCTCTCCGTTCCTTCTCGGCTTACGGACCCCGAGAACGAGATTAAAATGCAAATCCGAACTTGATCGCGGAATAAATTCAAGATATGATTGTCGCAAACGTCGTGTCGAGAGAACACGGCTCGTTTACTTACAGTGTTTCCAAGTTCACGATCTTGTAGTGAGCCAGGTACGTATGACGATACAGCTGAAACAAAAACGAGAGTTTACACATTAGATTGGTATTATTAAATGCTACATATTTACCCTAATAATAAAAGTTAAAAAATATAAAAGAATGTATATAAGTTTTGTATAATTTTATATGTACTCCGCGCGAAACGAGGTTCGT
Organism: Pseudomyrmex concolor; assembly: GCA_014839585.1. Taxonomy (NCBI): domain Eukaryota; kingdom Metazoa; phylum Arthropoda; class Insecta; order Hymenoptera; family Formicidae; genus Pseudomyrmex; species Pseudomyrmex concolor. The sequence continues at coordinate 13,104 of QVOB01023079.1, forward strand.
ACCGAGCAGATTCGGAGTATTCTTCAGGGCAGCGGCAAAAAAACGAGATTTTTTCGAGATTTTTTAAAGTTTATCGGCAATTAGAAATAAAAAGAAAATCTAAAAAAAGATATGCGATATCAATCGAAATGCGATATATATGTCGATATGCGATATTATGATGCATAGAAAAATTTTATTCCTGCTCAAAAAACGCTACGTAGGGTTGGTTTATAATAGTCGTAACTGTTAATTTAGGCCGATGCCGTAAAAGTTGAAAGATAGAACGCTCGCGCTCCCGTTCATAATTGAATTATAAACAGTAGTATGTAGTTTCTATCTTCCAACTTTTACGGCGTTGCGCGTGAACTTGGCGCAAGGCATTACCGTGCCTCTTGATATAAATTTTGTAATATTTATTTATGTGTGTACACATAAATGTGTACACATTAAATAATATTAAATAATAAGTATTAAATAATAAGATGTATCAATTAAAGCTATCAGGCATCTTCTATTATCTTTCCTTTTTTTCGCTTTGCAACATTATATTCTACAGCTCTATCTTTTCCCTTTTCCCGCGCGGCATACCGCGACGTCTTTCTCGAAAAAAGACGAAGTTTTCAGACTTCCAAGACTTATTTCTCTTTCTTTCTCTCTCTCTCTCTCTCTCTCTCTCGATCGCAACTATGATTGATTTGAGAAATGCGCTGTGCGCTCCCAATAAAAACCGATGGGAGAAAATCGATCAAATGTTGCGCGAGCGATGACATTCAAGCGCGATGGAAATTTCTACTTCTGAGCGTGTGCAGCAGCGTTAAAAATATCCGCTTTCGTGCAAGCCGTCTAAGTGCGGTCGAGAATACGCGGGTGACATAAAATACGATAACATGCCACCCCACAGATTCTATTTCGTTACCGCATTTTGCCCTGGGTTTTCCTGACGGTTCCTGCCGCCATGTGCACGTGTGCATGTGTACAAGTGCAGTTGGGTAGTTCGGCTATAAAAACCTCTCGCTCGCGCGCGCGTTACTCCCGTCATTCACGTGGCGCAGATAGAGCGGCAAAAATATAATAAAGTCGGCGCTGATAAAAATAAAATACAACCCAAGCGCCGTGTGTATTTTTACAAGGCACGCGTGCGGAGATTGGCGTGCGGAGTAGAAATAATAATGCAATAAACGACCGTGTGTCCCTTCTGTTACGTGCACGGTTAAATTAATAAAACTATCGGATTTCAACCACATCAGAAATGCAATTACCGCATGTAAAACTCATTTACTAGTTTTGCGAAAACAAACAATACAAATCTATCGTGAATCAAATAATTTAATTGTGTTAAAACAATTAGCGTTGCGCAGTCATCTTTTACAGTGGGTGTGTGTGTGCGTGCTACTGAATCTTCATATAACCTAGAGACGCGGAAAAATTCTATTAAAATTCACGGATTTTTCGACAAATCGGCATTATGAACTCTTAGTATATTAAACTCAAACAGAACTGCAGAAAATTAAGAGAAGAAATTTAAGAAAATACCAACGGCGCACTTTTATTGAATACTGTTCCATTAGATATCAAGTCCGCAAACTCCGGAGATAGGTACACACTCGCGGGAGTTGCTCTACTCTTAGAAAATCGTTTAATCCGACCGTATCTCACGTCTCTTCTCTTCCTTTTCTCACCACTCCTCTGCACCATCTTCCACTAATAATAATCATAGTAATAAAAGTAATAACCCGATAACCGTGCGTTTGAAGTTTAAACAGCAAACAGTGCAACACACACGCACACACACACAAACATCGCGCGTGCAAATTCACCGGCGGTGGATACGTAAACCATGCTTAGAAGTTTAACGATCAAAGTTCCCAGCCATGCGGTGGATCGCAAGAGTTTTCCTCTCGGCAACGCGCCTACAAACATTAATTATCAATAGAACCAAATCACAACTTCGAGAATAAATAAAAAAGAGTAATAATCGTGGTCATAAAAAAAAATAAAAATAAAAAAAAAAAAAAACAAAACAAAAAAACCCAGAATTGAATTCACCAACAGTTTACAATTTCCCGCGCAATTGTACACATTACCTGCATACGCGACTCTTTTTTTTTTAATTGTTTTCCTCAGTAAAACATATCTGTTCTGTCGAAACAGCTGTTGTTTGCTGATGGCCGGACAATTCAGAGCGCCGCAACAAACAACAAGCATTAAACCCATATACGCGTGTTGGTCAGAGGTGGCCATTAATGCGTGTTAATTGGTGCGCGCTCGCTCGCGTGGCTGAAAATGCTCCCCATAGCGATATTCCTATGGGAACATTTCGGAACAAGAGAAGATCCGGACGGCCGATAGAGAGAGCGAAGCGTCGAGCGGACCATCGACAGCGGCCGGCGATACGGAAGGATTCATGGTGCGCTCCGCGTGTGTGCGCGCGCGCGCTATTTTGCCTCCATTAACTCTTTCGGGAGCGGGGAGGAGGGAAGCTCCGAGTCTATAAATCATCGAAGGCCGTTCTGATAAGGTTGAACAACGCCATTTTCACGTGTTGCGGCCGCGCTCGCTATCGGCCGCGAGCTCGTTTCCATCGCATTATTCCCGCCTTCAACACTCGGCCGAATATGCACTGCCCTCCCCCTCTATCAAACCCCCTTCGGTTACATCAGCGTTTCTAGACGTGCTTCTTCGCGCACTGCAACACGCTAGTAACACGCTGTTCCGGAGATGGCCGCGATAGTGAGTCTAATTTAAAAAAAAAAAAAAAAAAAAAATATATACGTTCTAAATCGATGCTACACGTTGTTTCTTAACACGCGAGAAACTTATGTCTGAAATTATGACTTAACAAAAAAACATGAGATATAAATTGCACACATGTGTATATATTCGGAAAACGACAAATTGGGATTTGTCTAGAATCTATTGCCAACTTGTTGCTACACCTCGTAAAGATTACGATCGAATAAAGACTCGTTCGTTCCCTAAATTGTCCCTCGCGATGGCTCTTCGGAACGCGGCGAGTGAGATACTGCAGCGGGGAGGTCTATATAAGAGAGTTAAGAAAGGTTCTTACATCTCTCGCAGAGAAAACGTTGTTGATGTAATCCGCGAGAGAAGTTATGGAAGAGAGAAACTGCGCGATTCTCTCTCTCTCTCTTTCTTTCTCCGCGGCAAAAATTACGATGCGCCGTAAAGTCTGTGAAAATCGCGATTTCCCAAAGCATTAAAAGATCTGAGACAAAGTTTTCTATGTGCGTTGGTTTAAATTACATTCCGCTGTTAAACGTATACGTTAAATGTATATATATATATATTTTTTTTTTAATTTTAGTAATAGCTAACACACATCGTTCACGTTCTCCTCAAATTAAGCGAAAGAAAAAGTGAAAAATGAGTGGCAAAATAAAAATCGCGTTAGAAATTAATTAATTAATCACTGTGCGCGCGTTATATAAAACGATCGATCCGCATCCATTGTAAATGCGATCGGGATGATACAGACAAATGACGTTATAGACAAGTGACTGATACCTACATTTTTCAGGCAATTATTATTCATTTTTTTTATTTTCGAACAATTCCAAGCTCTTTACGCCACGGGCTATCGCGCGCGCGTGTATTTCGTATATTAACAGTCGATAGTTTTTATATCTCGTTGTTAAATTATTATTACCCTCACAAATATAATTTAACGAATTGTTGCGTCATTTCTAACGGCCGGCCTCGAGCGAATCTCTCAAAACCGTAACGTCAGATTGAAAAACCGCGCTTTTTCTCGAGCGCGGAGCTAAAATACGCAGCGTAAAGATTTTCAAGCGGGATTTAATGTTTCTTCTCGCGCGGGCGCGTGCGGGTTACAGAAGTTTCCGCGCGGAGCAATTTCTAAACGCAGAATTAATTCCAGCAACGCCGCGGGACACGCGTTTCGTTCCAGCGGAAGCGCAGCAACGGCGCTCGGTTCGATTCGCGCGGTTTAAGCATGGATAGGCAAGAATAGCTGCGAGAAGCGTATTATTTGCGCGGATAAGCGCAAACGCGCGAGTGAATGCCCGTAATCTCCGCGGAAAACTTTATTTTACCAACGGCGTCCTTTTTTTTTTTTTTTTTTTTTTTCGACGGGCTCTATAAAATTTGATATATCCTCTAACGCGCTTCGCGAACTTTGTCGTGATGTGTCGGATACTTTTGTTTTCTTTATCGCACAAATGAGAGAACGAATTATTTCGAGATTTAACTTTGAAATTTATCGGTTTTTGAACAGACATTTCAATCAATTAAGGATTTGAATGTATTTTAAGCTCTTATTCATCCGACAGTGATGCGATGTTTCTGATCGTGTTATTGCCGGTAGCCACGCGTCCATATTGCGTCCAAATATAACAAACGGTCTGTTTGATGATCGAAATTTAAGCAGCTTTGATCATCAGAGTGAATAACCGCACGAAAATGGCGATTCTCACACGCTTCTTCGTGTGTTGCACAGTTTTACACAAAGCAACACGCCGCGAGATGTATAAAATAACTAATCAGTCTGAGCTTGTTCATCGCGCGATGAATAATTATCGATCGTCGTAATATATAAAATACTGAAGATGACATACGTTAAGAGAATATAAAAAAAGATCATGCAAAACTTGCTCAAGACAATTTTCCTTTTTTATGACAATTTTTTGTACACATACACATACAAATGTAAGATACCTGTTTTTCTTTTTCCCACGTATTTTCTTCTTTCGACGAAAAAAATGACGCACCGTAATATACGACCGATGTTTTTTTCGTAAAAAGGATTTACAGGTGACAGCAACGAGCGCAAAAATATCGCGTAAATTCTTCCTACCACGAATGCGTCTAGCACTCGCGCGTCAGTAATGTACCCTGCGGTTGTTGTTGTTGGTGGTTTCGCGCGTTTTTCCGCCGGCGTACTTAATTTCCCAGAGGCGAACCACCCATTTGGTTTTCGGTTAGCTGGCGGCGTTCCAACGAGGAAGAGGAAAGTGGCCGACTACCGGAGAAAGAGAGAAAGAGCCGGTATCCTTGGAACAAATCGGCCGATGTCGCGAAAAACCAAAAGTGTCCCTCGCGTAAGACCAATTAGATAGAGAGATGCTAATTAGCGGGCGAGTTTTTGACCGAGAATACAAAAAGACGGAAATTGGAAAAATGGTTCAGACAAAAGTAATAGATCTCGACGAGAGCTGTCGAAACAATCTTACAGTCCAGTCCTCTATCTCAATTCAGTAACTAACAATACTCGATTGAAGTTCGAAACTTTGGAAATTTTCAAAAAAGTGTCCAGAATCTGTCAAGATGTGAATCTGACCAATCGAGATGTGAATCAGTATGTGAAATGCGCGAATAAAACTTCTCTCGAGCTAATTGTCCCCTGAAGAATTTTTACGAGTAAACCTAATTAATTTAAACATACGCGTGTATGTGTTTCCTTCATAATTATCAATTTATATTTGTTCTTGAGATGTGCGTGCGATCTGTACAACACAGAATTTTAATCGCGTGGCGTATTGGCTAGAAAAAAAAAAAAAAAAAAAAAAAAAAAAAAAAAATAAGATTTCACCGTAACGTCCGTCAATTTCCACGCAAAAAGCGAGTGAGACTTCGTAAAACGAAATGTCGCACATAAAACCACGCGATTGCGAGAGATGATTTTAAATTTGAATTTTCACCGTCGTAGAGTTTTTCAGACCGCGATCGTTTTCGCGAATATTTATACTCGCCATTTCTCACCGTCTAATGCCTGTCCGTCGTGAGGCCGAGAACGAAGCTTTCGCGCGATACCGAATCACGTTTCGATTTTCGTCCCGGTGATTTTCGCCTTATCCCAAAACGAGCGATTTATTCGGAAGTCTCTCTCTTTTCGCTCTCTCTCTCTCTCTCTCTCTCTCTCTCTCTCTCTCCCTCTGTGTGTGTGTGTGTGTGTGTGCGTGTGTGTGTGTGAATCGACTGTGAAATGAAACTTGTTTGTACGACGAACTGTATCGATTTCGGCGCGCGAGCATTAAAGGGGCTGGTCACGCACCAAATCAGATCAGTCCCGCTTAGAATCCGACGTTTGTGATCGCCGCTCTCAATATTGGACCGCTAATAATTGATAGATCATTGAGGCGGATGATTTGCAAGAATCTTGTCGAAATCGACGATTCGTGTATCGACCACCAGCGGCGAGTCAAATATTAACTTCGAGCAAATTGCAGCGGATTTTCGTCTACGATATTATTTACAGTATCGCGGGTGAATTTACATAATGATTCGCTCGAGATATCGAGAAAATTCTCTTAAGCCAAATTGCAGAAAAAAAAATTAAGCATCTTCCGTTGTTATCAAGATTCACGTAACAAACAAAATTGTGCAAAACTCTCTCAATATTTGACGAACGCGCAGAATACTAGCTTTTCTCTTTTTCAATTTTTTTTTCACCAAAAAAAAAAAAAAAACTACGTTACACGATAATTTTCGCGTCATTAATTCCGCACAATCCAGATTCTGAATTTAAGACAGTCGAATCTCGGAAAAGTGCAGTAACCAGAATAATTTACGCGGATTGTCTCTGCGCGCGTTCGTTTATTCGTGATGTAGCCGGGATTAGCGCGGGGATTTGATGAATTATTCGCGACAAATTACATAACCAATGGTCGACTGGCAAATCAATTACGCGCGACGATCGTTAGAAAACAAGAGTTTTCTGTGATAGCTGTGTATAGCTTTGGACAACAAACGCGCGCGCGTGTTCGAGTTAAACGTCACGCAAAATAAAAAACGCTGCCAAGGCATCGCCGACAAATAATTAAAACAAGATTGCGCAATACCACTTACCGATTTAATAACAACTCGAGAACGCGCGCCCGCGGATCGTTAATGTCTTCTTAACGCTACATTTGTCCGCTTCTCAATAGCGTCGTCGATGTTTATCTCGCTATTCCCGCGGCGTGTCGCATTACGTTGTAATGCGCTAAATGACGCGCATTGCGAGAAGTGCACAATTTAAATTGCCGCGATGACGAGTTAGTAGGTACTTCGCCTGTGAGCGTCGATTTAAGAGCGCACGATCGACAAATACGACGCGTCGCATAATACAATAGCGCCTCGCGCAATTCCCCGAACTGATCGATTTTATCCAGTGAATCCGCGCGACGCGGAATACCAAATGCGTCTCCCTGTAGCGCCGGCGTAAAAAAAAATTTTTTTCTACGCGAAAATATGTTCATTCGCAGCCGAACCGGCGGCGCGGCGAGAGCTCTCTCGCATCTCGATTCTTCGCGAAGATGCACATTGCAGCTAATGCATCGGAACGTACATTGATACACGCCTCAAATAATTGTGATAAATGTGGAGTTCGTCTTTGTATTTTTTTTTTTATTTAATATAGACTTTTTTTCCACAAAATACTTGAAGAGTCACAAATGTTAATACGCATTGTATGTGTAAAATTTAACTAATAGGCAATATTTTTAATTTGTTTTGGAATGTGTGTATTTGACAATTGTAAAATAATTAAAATCATCCCAAGTGATCTCATGTAATTTTTCGTGTTTACTTTTTATGTTTGATATAAACCAAAGTGGAAATTACGTTGTAAAATATCGCGAGCAAAATATTGACAAAACAGCGCTCTAGTTGTTTTTAATTATCACAATACTACCATTTTTTCATATTGCTTTCTAAAACGCACAACACGGGAGGGAAAGAGAGAGAGAGAGAGAGACAGACCGCGCGCGACATTCTTTAAATATAAAAAAAAATATATATATATTTTTCATTCGTTAGCGAGAGATCCATTAGCGCGAGCTTGATGAAAAGTTTGATGGAATAAATAAATGTTGGCGGTTTGCGCTGACAGTATATTAATTACACCGTTGCGAAGCGATTAAAGTTGGGAGAAATGAAAAGCAGGCCAGGCTTATCATATTCAAATAATTGAATTTGAATAGTGTAAACAAGTAAACCGATGTTTTACACGTAAACGATGTTTTCTGCATGTAATACAAATAACGGTATAAAAAAAACTATATAAATAACAATAAAAAAAAATATATATATATATATATATATAACACTAAACAATTCAATTTCACCGGCAGAAATTTTATCAATTGGGCACATCTCGTTCTCTTCAGAATCTTCTCACCGTGCTGTTACACAGAAATTAATATTTGTTTTGCGTAACAGAGATACATAGCAAGGCCAAAAAATATGCTCCTGCGGTTTTATCTACTTAATAAAAAATATATTTCTTTAAAAAATAAATACCTCTTTATTATCGTTCGATAATAAAGATACACAGAGAAAATATCTTTACTTCGATATATCTTTTACATTGAGATAAAGAGGAAAATTGTATAATACAATTAATTAAACAAAAGAAATTTGTAATTTTTAAATAAACTTTTTTTAAACAGACAAGCTTTGTTAATCTTACGTACATATCCAAACTATTGGAGCTTTGCCCGAATCAAAAAACATCTTTGGCCTCTATTTTCTGCGCTCGCAAAGATCGCGTCCATAAACACACGACCAATTCGCGCGAGTGGACCGGCGGCGATATTCTCCCTGAAGCGTATTAAGAATTGATTCATAATGCACTCAAATGGTCGGAAGATTCACGGATGTTTGGCATCGGGGCCACTTAAACCCTCTCCGATATGATTTCCCGCGACTATCGGAAATTTCGACCGCGCGCCGCGAAGCTACCATACATAATGTAAATCAAGGAGCAACTCAATGCACATGCACCGATTGCATCGGCGCGCACATGGACATCCTTTATTAGTTAATACCCTCAAAGAGCGTTGTCGGTCGGACGCGTTCTGTCTTGATCACCGAGACTTTTTCGACTCGCGGTCTTTGTCGTTAAATAATTTCGTCGATAAATTCGACAATCCGGCTAAAACTGGCTGTAACGAGCAGTTTTTTCACGACAACCACGTTGTTTCAACATTATTCGGATTAACGATTTCTTCGAATCATCGATTGTTTGAAAGAAACATAACGCGAGACAAAATTGGCATTTATTTTCGAGAGAAAGAAAATTCGGGTCATATAAAGTATGAGTTGTTCTTTATTTTTTTTTCTTTTTTTTTTTATCTTTTATTAAAAAGTAAAACATACTTTTATGTCAAGTTAACCGCGTTTCTTTTCATAGTCTCGTATAGAAGGTAGGGAAAGAAGCTGAGCATAAAAAAATAAAAAGTTTCCATCTAACCGCGGCATGTTTGCCTCCTTTGTTTGCTTCTTTTGCTATTCTGTCATCAAGATGGCAATTTTCTCTGCTAACCGGCGATTCAATTTACAGGATGACATCCAATAACCGTATCCGCCCTTATTACCGCGGTCGGGATCAGACAGGGTGATATTTTTGACTTCGACAGAACCAATCCTCGTCAACGTATAATGTCGTTGCGGCAGAGAGGAACGTAAACTCGTGATGAACAGTAAGTTAACGACGACGCGTAAACGGGCTTGTTAAAGATAAAATGCGTTGAAGGGTTGAAGCCCGTAAAAAAAAAAAAAAAAAACCTCAACGTCTTTTTCTCAGTTGCGGAAACTTAAACTTCGTAATACTGAGTAATAAAAAAACAAAAAAACTATTAATTGTGTGTGAACTTTTTTACGCAGAAGAAAGCGGTAAAATATAAAGTTGCAAAAGACGTTCTGTGATTTCAAATTGCTGATTCCTTTTACGTTTCTCTAGAAGATATTGTTAAATATTTATATTATATTTCTAAAAGATATTCATATATCCATATGAAATATCTAAAAGATATTTACATTATGTGTTAAATATTTATACATTATATTTTTTTAAACAATACTGTCAAATATTTCAAAATATTTGCAGACATTTTCTGTAAGCATTAATATGTAATGATGTTTTTTTTGTGAATAAAAGCAAGAAGGAGGGACATTTATAAAATGCTCCTTCTTTTCGACTTCCTCCCCGAATTACTCTTTACGGAGAGAAAGAAGGAGAATAAATAAAACCATATACATACATATATATTAGTATCAAATGTATAAATAAGGAGAAACCAAAATCTTTTTCCTCTCGTGTTTCCCTCTCTTTGCAATGTGCCTATTGCTTCAAGTCTCACAACGGAGCACTTGCATTTATTTTTTATAAACGCCTTCTTCAAAGGGTGTCGCAAAAGAAGTTTTTTACATACCTTCTTTATAGCACGAGTCTCTCTCTCTTTTTCTTTTTTTTTTTTTTTTTATAAACGCCCGCTTCAGTAAAACGACGTCCGTGAGAATGTGGTTGTAACAAAATAAACGTACGCTCTATACATTTCTCTCGGGAACAAGTTTTTGATATTTGTCGTAGAGATGAGAATTCGCGACACGCGTCTGCGAAGAAAAAAAACACTCTTACTTCATTCTTATATAAACACAATTTACTTCGAGATATATCGGGAAATTTCGCAAAAAATCTCGGATTGACGCTCCGCTTTTCGAACGATGTCACTTGATCAAAGCACTTGTCTGTTCAGCGAAGCGGTAATCCGAAAATCGTGCCGCGTAAAAAAGAACGAAAAGAGAGTAATCCTTTTATTACATATGTATGTAATGTGTACATATATATATATATATATACACACACACACATACACAGTGTCCTACTGGGATCTCTTCTCTTGGACCTTTCACGAAAACTGATAATATGTCAGCCGTATGAAACCCAGCAAGGGTCCATTTCCCATGGACGTGCGCTCAATGTATCTGATCTGCAGGGTGCATCAAAGAGCTACGGATTGCGAAGTCTACAATACGTATTTGCTTCGTATTTATCTTACAAAATCACTCATTTCTGTTCGATATTAATAACGATTATTACTAGCTATCGGCAATCGCTTTTGATGCCGGTTAAAACCAAAGAGATCGCTATCACAATAATCTCTCTTGATGTTCTCTCTTTGTAACGCGTAGCATGTGACAAATGTTGCGAGAATAAAAACAATTTTAACAATTTGGATAATTAATTCGCTTCCGCGAATTTAAACAACCTTTTAAAATATTGTGTACGTTGACGTTTTCATTCTTGACAGGAGAAACACGTGGCTTTTAATATTATAATATCTGCGTGATAAATGAAAATCGTATGTAACGCGAAAACACGAGAGAACACGTGTTGGATTATTCCCGTCATCTAAATTACAATTACGAAATTATACAATCAGCTCCGTTATTACCGGTTGTTGTCTCTTCTACTTTATAGTAGAGACTAACGAAGTACCAGATACCGAATATGCTGCTGCATATTCCGAATATCGCTCCGGGCAATTAATTATCATAATCAGCTTTAGTCGCTCTTTCATGTTCGATTTTCTCTCCATTGCCGTACAATGTCGTTATTGACGCGCGCAACGGAACAACAATATAAAAGTATCACTTGCATTTGTAATTTCGTCGTAGATACGCAATAAAAATCTCGTTTCCAGTGGGAATAAAAATATAAGCGCTATTATAGACACGCATTATTCGCATACGCGCGTGTGTTGAGATTGTCGATTTGGAATAATAAAGTCTCACGTTTTTTACTTGTTAACAATAATGCGCAAAACTTCAAGACGACCTCATTTTCGCAAACCGCCATTTTCCACCGCGCGGTGGTTAACGTTATCTCTACTATCTCTATATTCTCTTTCTTGTTGCGCAAGAACGGCATTCGCTCCCGAATAACCGTCCGAGAATGTCTTGCTCAGAATATCTGTCCTACGGGACTTTTACGTTGTCGAGAAGGACAGTTTGTGAAGCCGTTTTCGAGCTTCCGTGTGTGACACACGCCTTCTATATACATGCGCTTCTTCTCTCGGATTACACGTTTTAGTTATCGTTCAATAGAGTATGTTCGTTTTTTTCGCGCGCGCGCGCACACACGGAGCTCTTAAATATATTTCTTCATCTCAAAATCTCTCGCGTTTCTTTTTTCGCGAAGATCCGAGTTTTAATAGAACTGCCCCCACCGGGACAGTTTAAAGAGATATTGTGCCGAGCTGTAAAGCTGGCGAGCTTATGTGCCGTGACGCGAAAAATACGGTTCGGCGCAATCGCCGTTCTCACACTTACTCGTAGTTGTATACGTGTATAACGCGCTCTCACGCACACGAAGAATGTTCCGAAAATTTGCGTTTACAGCGTAACGGAATGTATCAAGTAGATCGACCTTTCGCGCGTGTGACGCATTGTACGTATATCGCGCCTCTATAATCCTTTGACGCGCGTTAAGCCGTGAATTAATTCTTCGTAACAACGTGCCGCGTCCGGCGATGTATTTCGCTCAATTTTGAACGCAGATGACTGGCAATTTTTCAAACGCTTGTCACACCTGGCGACGTCCCGCCGGCGTCAAAATTACGCGCGTCCCCCGGTTGACGTTTTCGTCAGAGTGTCTCGCGGAGATTTTTTTCCCGACGACCGCTGGTGAACGCGCGCCAATATTTTTCTCGCCCCCTTCCTCGACTTCTTTTCCAAATTTTTTTTTTCTTTTTTTTGCACGTTCTCTTTTATCGGGACGTAAAAAATGATGGAGAAATGATAATGACATTAAAGTGTACGAAGTTTGTTGTTGGATCGGGAGAGAAGAAGCAGAGAAACATGTCGGAAAGGAACGTTCTCAAAGTCTGCTTATCCCCCCCCTCTCTCTCTCTCTCTCTCTCTCTCTCTCGAAGATAAAGTGGATGTGTGCATCGGGCTTTCTCCGCGTTGCATCAACGAAACCTTAATCCTATTTGCCGAGCCGAGGCTGAACAAATCCGACGGACTAACCGAAGACACGACCGACCGAATAATACCCGATGCAACCGTGTGCAGCGCGTTTGCGTTTCTATCGAACTAACAGGAATCCCGCCTCCCGTGTATACGTAGCAACCAACGGGTGCAATAATAGCATCTGGTGAGAATGCTGTCACCGCCATCCTGAATTCCCGTCTTTATGAGTCTCGCTTTACCTTATCCTTCCTTGCACATTCTACACACATATATTCTATACACACACACACATACCCCACGTATACGCGCGCGGTGTTCGATATCTACTCTCGCAACTTTGCGAATATAATCGGGTTGCGAGAAAAATACCTTTTAACCTGAAATTTTTAACAAGCTACGCCCCGACAGAGCTGTCGAAAGATTGCAAGCGCTGTTCGTGACAAAAGCTAACACAAAGAATATTCTTTTCCACAGTTTGCAGAATAAACGAAACCCGACTGTGCCGTTAAAAAATTAAAACAAAAAAAAAAGCGTACTTCGAAATTTTTGATTTGAGAAGATCACGATTTTGTAATTTTCTCTCGTTAAACGAACAACAAATTTCGTCAAATGTTTTCTGTACTTATGTAACCGCGAGACAAATTTGCACGAGAGACCCCTCGTTTTCCTTCGGTGCACTTTGTCGCCACGTGAACGTCATTGGAGCGTTGAGGTGCAAAGCGAAGTTTGTCGTGAACAAGATCAGGAAGCGTGTTGAATCTCTACTCGATGCCATTATTGCGTCCGCTTGTACGCATCCACTCATGCGGCTCTCCACAAGGCACAACGCGCGCGATCCGCACCGGCCTTCCACGCGCAAACACACACGCACACGCGCGCGCATGATCGCGGCACAAAGCGCCTCGGCGGCTAACGACAATGGCGACACACACCAGCCGGACGGAATTTAGATACGTTAATGACATTGTTCGAATCCCATGGCGAACAATTCGACTGAACAGCACTGTGCACTCATCGTCGGCGTGTTATCGCGCGCTGACCGGCGCGCGAACAAAGAATTCTCTTATTCTTTGGCAAAAATCAAGAAGAAGAAATTAAACAAATGGCAAAAATAAAAACGCACATCTTTTACACTTTGTCGTACGAGACAGTCGTGGAAGAGATGTGAAGTCGACGCACGATTATCGGAAGTTTATTGTGGGCCTCTTTCTCAACGATCGCGGTTTCTTTTCCCGAGACTTGCTTTCGCGAATCTGTGCAAATATCGTCTATGTTTCTCACGACGCATAAATAAATACGATTGGAAAACTTCTTTTGGAAAACTTATACAAAGTCGATTATTTGATCAAGACAACTAAACTCGATAAAACTCGATATATCAAGCTTACAAATGAAATTTACTAAAAATGCATTTATAAAAAAAAATACGCGGCGCTTGTCAGCTTCAATTTCGCGGTGGACTATTTTATCCGTGAAAAATCGCCGCGATACACCACATGTTTATTTTCATAGATCGGATTCGCAAGAATAATGTTTGTCGCGCTTCATACATCAAATCAATGTCAATAACGGGTCAATTGATGCCGCGTGGGCCAGTGACATTATGGGCGCGCGCAGTGGTGACTGGATAATGAGTTACGAGCTCATTGAGACGCATAGCAATGAGATCGTTACGTCATCGAATACCGATTGCGCGATATGATCGCCATCGACGTTATCCCGCGCGCACTTTAGTCTATTATGTCACTGTCACGTAGTTAACATTTACAAAACATATGGTACAAGATTTTTTTTAAGAGTTTTTTAACGGAATATTCATTTTCTCAACGTGTTCTCATTTTTCGCGATAATTTTTTAGCTGACTGTGAGTTTTAAATGTTGAGTAACGCGCCGATAATATAAATCGCCAAGCGCGATGAGCGTCGACGATGTTTCCGCGAGCGTCTACCAAAAACATCGTTTCGGTCAAGCAACGAGAGGAGATTGAGCGACAGAAAAAAAAACAAAAAAAAAAACAAAAAACAAAAAACAAAAAAAAAAACCGGCGAGGCAATTTCAGCTGCGGTTTCTACGGCACTTATTGCTCGTGTTATGCGCACGAGACGTGAATTCGAGATCGTGCGAGAATACACGCGCGACGAAATCGATAGCCGAGCGTATCCCTCGCGGCCACGAATCGTTGACATTTTAATGGCCCATGCCGAGCCGGAATTTCGCAACGCCGAGCTGCTCTTTCCCTACGGAGGTTGAATATCCTGATATCCCGGAATGTGGGGCTCTGCTCGCGCGCGCGTTCTTCATTGCCGATGAGAAAGCGGCGACCCGGAGGGTTCTCATCGTAATTGATCGGTCGTCTATTTTCCGGTGAGAGTTATTATGTGCCCTCGACTCGCCTGACATCGTGGGACTTCAAAGGCCACAGCCAATTTCCATTAGCGCTTTTAATTAATTAACGACCGCGGTGAATCAATTCTCTATCACCTGCAACGCTGAAAAATTGATTTCGTTCTTGATTATATACGACGATCGATCGACGGATCAATCGACAGGTTAGAAAGAGTCCAAACCGCGATTCCGATTTCCGCTCTGTGCTCGTTGAATGAAATGACTGAATTTCGCGCGAGTGTATTTGTTACACGCGCAACGCGCGTTTCCGCGCCAGAAACTACATTACAGTTTGCTGTATAGCTCGCGCGTTTTTAGCGGAAAACGAGAATCGCGCAACAGTGCTTGCTCATCTCATCCGATCCGTAGTAAATCTCCGCGACGAGCGACCGTTCGCGAAAATGACGATAACGGATATTGACGGAGAGAGTTCCCGCTGCGGGGCGATCGCATAAATGCGCGCGATCATCTCGTTAAAATCATCGATGAACCCGATTCGCATCGATTGGTGTTACGATCTCGCGCGGAACACGTGTGTAACCTAACTATCGCACTTTGTACAGCGTCTCGTCGTTTATCGAAATCACGAGCACGTGTCGCACCGGAGACTGTTTTATGGTCCGGCGTCGTTTTGGGGTTTTTGGGGGGATTTTTCTTTTTTTCTTTTTTTTTTTGTTCACCCGCGAGATCTCCGGACTGTCCGTTGGATAAAGCTCAATCAATTCGTTCTCCTAAAAAAAATATGCGTGCACGTTTCAAAGCTGTCGTTGTTTTTTTATTTATTTATTTTTTTTTTGTTGAGAAGAGACGATCTCAAATAATTTCGAAACCTGCGTTGTTTTCGATATTTGTTGTTTATCCTTACAATAAAATATACTATTAAAAAATACAGGGAATTTTTAACAGATAAAAATAAAACAAAGTGTGATATTTCTCTGATTCGTGAAATTACGTTAAATGCGTAAGTTAATTTTTTTGTTTTCATTACTATCTTTGTTTCTCTCTCTTTCTATCGTATTTTATATTTCACATTTATTGTATCCGAAATATTTTCAATTTACGACGATAAAATGAAGTATCGTCGTTTGCGCGCGATATAACTGCAGCTGATCCATTATACACATAATGCTCGCTAAAATAAAATAAAAATAACCGTCGGAGTCGTGCGTAAGTTTCGAATAAATCGTCGCACTAACTGAATAAATACACTGTAACGCTGATAGCAGCGTTCGCGCAAACACGAAGAAAACAAACGACGAGAGAGAGAGAGAGAGTTTAATGTGATAAACGTAATCCAAGTA